>JAODJX010000119.1:18205098-18215812 GCA_026776945.1 Isichthys henryi | reverse complement strand
CATGTAGTGACTGTTTGTGACCGACATGGGACCCCAGAATTTCAAGCTAGTAAACATCCCCACTGCTAGTGATTTACAGCAAAGAATGATTACTTAACTGTAGTAAATGTTTCCAGTTATTCACTTAGGATGGTGAATCAGCAGCACTGCTACCTTCAGCCTCAACATATGTGCTACCAATCTGCATGTGTGGAGTTTGCATAGGCACTGTGTTCCTCCAGCTACCCCGATTTCCCTAAGAAACATCTGACTGAGCAATACAACTTTACCTCAATTAGTGATTATAACGGGACGTTCTTGCCATGTGGTGTCCTTTGTTTCCCCTGCTTCCTACAGATCGCAGAAACACACTGGATAAGCATTTTCAAAGCTACTTCCTGACTTCCGCCCTTTTTTTTTGTTGAGAAGTTAGAGGTCCCGGTGATTCTAAATGTAGCACAGATTTTGATAGTGTGCAAGATTAGCTCACAGCATGCGATTTAGAGATAAAGGCCTCGACAGCAAAACTTGCTCAGCTTTTTAACAGTCAAATCAATGTGACACCTTTCCCAAGCCAATCGAAATTCATGCTACTTGCATTTTGAAAGAAAAAAAAACTCATATATATTTAGATGGTTACAGTTTTAACCTCAATTGACCTGATTGATCTATATCCTCCTTCCGATAGCTTCATGTTATCTTACATTTAATAACATAAATACAACATGTTCGGATGGCTGTTTTTGGAGAGGCAAATTTTCTTGATTATGTGCAATGACACCACATTTGCATTATTCAATATTAATATTTCTAATATACTGATTAATATTTCTATCTTAGACTGATTGAGTCATACATTGCGTGACTAGTCATATGAGAATTTATCCAAGGTAGACAAATATCATGTCAGAATCTGAAGACCACAGATGGTTCACAGATTTTTTTTGCCATTTCACCATATGAAAATGTAAAGTAAAATGAAAGGCTGTGTGAGGTCTAACAACATTTATGGTGACAATGCAATAGCACATACTGCTACATAGTAAAAACTGAAGTGAGGCACATAGCATTATATAATGTGATATATTATAACGGAACTACCACCGATATTTGTATTCGCCAATCAACGAAAAGCTGCCAGTTCTCACGTTAGCATTGTAGTCTGCAACGAGAAATCAGGACCAGCACTGAAACACTGTAGGCTAGAGCTGGACAGTCTGATTGTAGCAGTAATTGCAAAGAATATAGTTATCAGATTCACAATGAAGCCAAATTGTGACATGAGCTCTCGGCCCTTGCCCCTCACTGCACAGCCTCAACGGAACCACCTTTACTGCTGGAGGAACAGTACAGCTTTCTAGGTGAACCAATAGATTCACAGTGCAGATAGGGAATTCAGGGGGGTGAGGGGAGATGTGAAACCATCCCTGGAACTCCACCCACCGACTCTGGGCGGGCAGAGGGCACTGTGGCTGTCAGTACAGAATCTCAGTCAACCGTGAATGTGAGTTGCGCATGCGCTGCGTGATCGGAGTCAAGCATGGATCTGAATTACGCATGCGCTGTGGGATCTGAGTAAATCATGGATCTGAGTCACGCATGCGCTGTGGGATCTGAGTAAACCATGGATCCTAGTCACACATGCGCCGACGGGATCTGAGTCAAGCATGGATCTGAGTCACGCATGCGCTGCCGATCTGACTCAACCGTGGATATGAGTCGCATATGCGCTGTGGGTCTGAGTCAACCATGGATCTGAATCGCGTCTGATTTACGCGTGCGCTGTAGGTCTGAGTCAACCATGGATCCGAATCGCGTATGCGCTGCCGATCTGACTCAACCGTGGATATAAGTCGCGTATGCGCTGCAGGGCTAAGTCAACCATGGATATGAGTCGCATATGCACTGCAGGTCTAAGTCAGCCGTGGATATGAGTTGCGTATACGCTGCAGGTCTCAGTCAACCGGTGTAAACAACTCAGGTGTTAAACTACTCAGGTGTTAAACTATTCAAGTAACAGTGGACTTTTGACCACCTGCTGAACCTGCACGCTTACAAATTATAGAAAATTAAGGCCCATCTCATACATTTGCAAAAATGATCATAATAATTACCTCACAGGAACTGGACATATATGGTTTTTTGGTCCCTGGCTTGCTTTTAGTTAGTTTTCAGTTGTAGTTATTTTTAGTTAGTGCTAGTTAGATTTTATTTGCTTTTCTATTTAGCTTTTGGCACATGCGTGATTCACATCCACGGTTGACTCAGGTCCTGTAATGACACCGGCGTTGTCGTGCAGGACCTCAGCGGGGGGGTGAAGCAGCTGATATCAGTCTGCCCTCACCATCAGTCACCTTATTGAGGGAATGTTGTACTAAAACCCCAGGGAGAACCAGGTGGCTTGTCTTCAGCTGGCTGTGATAACTGACCTGCCAGCTGGGTGTTGCTGAGGTGCTGACACTGCCGTGCCCTGTCAATGCCCAGTGCCACAGAGAGTATATTAACAAAGCAATAACAGAAGCACAGGGGCTGGTTTGGACAGATACTCAAGCAGTGATATAAAAAGAAACATTAAAATAAAGACAAGACACATTTGCGAGACCCTCCCCAGGCAGCTGCACAGTTTGTACATGGCCAGATGGCTAATTCTCACGGGTTTTTCCATGTAAATACTTACTTAAGTCACAAGCATTGCTAAGGTGAGGTTCAATTTATTTTAGAAAACAAAATTCAAATGATAATACATTATTTCTTTAATTAACAAATATCCAGATGGTTAACTTTGGTTAAGTGGCCTCCTGGATTTGTTATCTGAGCATCTTTGGATTTTATATTCAAATATCAAAGCTATTTCCAAGTCTATTTTTAAAATCCAAGTTTAATGTAAAAGGTCCCTTTTTTTACCTTTTTATACATAAAACTTTCTTAATTTATGCTGCAGTGTGCAAGTTAGACTCCTTATTTAGGACAAGGCCCACAAACAGGGCAAGACACAATTTTCTGTATTGAGTCACCTAGTTTCTGTTCCAGTCCTAATGCCTCACAAGTTATCAGGAGGACAGGATCATCAAACTGCTTGAGCACCTTTTCCATTTCGTGCAATATAATGATAATCAATTACATACATTGATAAACAGTACATCTGTTTAAGAAAGTCAGTGGATTCCACTATTAACCTTGTTAGTATTTTGTATGAGTAGAGGAGCCATGGTAGAACACTCATTTTGAATTTATGCCTCTCATAAATATAAAATACTGCCCAAGTATCCCTTAATTTCTTTGATTAATTGAGCATAATTTTTATTAGACATCAGCGATAGTAATTCTCAAAGTAATGATAACATACCTCTGGCTATTATTTAATCATTTTAATAGGTTCCTTTTCCAGCACAAACCTCAATGCTGACTGATTGAATGCAATCAGATCCTAAACTACATTCATGTTTTATGTGGGAAATTCAGTGAGTAGTTCAGTATTACATTGACACACCATTGATAAAACATTTTCCCCTGCTTATTTTGAAAGTCGTATTCACTAATGGTGGTAGTACTGTAATTAACTGTCTTTTTTTCTGAATGGACACCATGGTTGCACAGTAAATAAATTGTATAGTTACACCTTAGTCTTGGGGTATCAAATTTGCATCACCTTCATATTATTATTTCAAGAACTTTGGTTACATTTAGTAGCTTCAGGTCCAACTGGTTATTGAAAGTTACCTTTAATGGACAATCTCTGCTTCTCAGGAAACATTTTGGACTAGCTAGTTTACTTACTATTATTTAAGTGGTGCAAGCATTTTTAATTCTCAGCCCCCATGCACTAGACACTGCCCCCATATGTCACTTGCCTATTTCGGATATGAGGATTCATGATTATAATGTAGCAATTTTATTACTAGGCGTGAGTGTAAATTTGTGGTCACAATTCATGCATTTTCCAGCTTGTGCTAAAATAGTGAAATAGTATCTTATAGTACAGACGCTTCTCTACTTGCGAACGAGATACGTTCCAAACAGCCGTTAACTTGAAATGTTCGTAAGTCGTTATTCAACATAGTTTTGAGGGTATATTCAAGTACTAAGAACTAGGATGCTGGGAGTACGTACGCTACACTGCTGCATGATGGGAGTAGCGACCAGAAGTCGTACTTGGTGGAATTGGTGCACAGAAAAAAAAATTGATGTTGCAGACAGGAAACGGGAGCCCAATGAACACATTTTTGACTTACAGTCCTCTTTGTTCGTATGTCTGAAAGGTCTTACGCTGAAAGTTTGTAAGTAGAGGAGTGTCTGCATACTTAGACATGTATCGAACACTTACATGGGAAAAGACATGGCTGTTCTGTTAGTTTCCAAGGATAGAATATGTCAGCTGTTCATTTTGGCTGGAGACTCCCAGGTGTAAACCGATTACGATGTCCTAAGGAGAGTGATAATAGATGCCGAAGGACATTGTGGCTGCCTTAGCTCAGCACTTCCCCATGTTGATGGGGTCTGTCGTCACAAACACACTCACTTGAGGACATTGGAGCAGGTGTGTATTGTTTATGTGGGGCAGAAATGTAGCAGAGTGGGCAAGATTTAAATACAAGAATTTTCAATTTTGTCTTCTTTTTGGAAAGAATTTTTTGGATGCTTATCACACCTAGATTCTATACTAAATTTATCATTATACTCTTTTTGTAATCGTTAATATATCTTCTTATAGAGTAATAATAAATAATAGCAAAAAATGTGTATTTCTGTGTGCACACAATCCTATCTTATTGGTTTCAGAGGTTTAAGAAATACTGTGAAATAGAAAATGGTCATGAGAGAGAAAACGATAAATCGGCTGCATGCCATGACCCAACAGGATTTAATGCTTAACGTCTGTCTGCTGCCAAAACATCTCAAAAGCTGAAACACTTCTGGCTGAGATATTTTGCTTTCAGTGATTAATCATTACGCCGATTTGTAGATGGAAGCTTACAGACCGTTCTGTAACAGATTCAATATTGGATCTGATTTGGCAGCTTGGCTAACCGCTTCTGTAGCCTTTCCAGGGACAGCCTGCTGTACATCTAGCCCAGTGCTTCCCAATCCGGTCCTTAGGGATCATCAGACGGTCCACATTTTGCTCCATCTGAGCGCCTGGAGGGAGCAAAAATGTGGACTGTCTGGCAGGGAACTATGAGGGAGCAAAAACATGGACCAACTCTGGGTCCCCAAGGAGCGTTTTGGGAAACGATGATCTGGGCTGGTCCGAATGTGGAGAAGGACCTGTTCCATGATTTCTGACCTGTGAGGCAAAAAGTTCTTATTCAGCATATTCAACCCATCTTTAGCTGGGAAGCAAATTTTATTTTAAAACGTGGTTCATTATGGGCCTCAAATGTTTATAATACAACCGCATGATAATTGGAATGCAGAAAAAAATGGATCTGAAATTGACAAGCTAATGCACGGAAAATGTTCAAGAAGGTAGGGCTATTTAAAGTAACCTTAACAGACGTTTCTATCATAATTGTTTGTTTGTTTATTCTGTCTCTGTACCGATCATTATAACTAACTGGGGGTATATCGGTAGTTCAGATTTGAAATATTTCCATCCAGCCACTTAAAAATTCAGCATGTAAAGCAGGTCATCAAATGATTCCCCGGTCATTACTAGTGACTAGTTAAAATCATGCTTAAAAGGCTTTTTGAAAGTATACCGGAAGTCCGTCTGGGAATGTTACTTTAACCCATTTCAAATGCTAAATTTTTCAATGCCTATTATTCCTGTAGTTATTCTGAGAGACACTAATTGCCATATAAAACCCTTGCATAGGAGATTAGTCAGATTAATTTATTACGACTGTAACCAGAATGCAGAATCCTTCACAATCTCCACGAATACTCAAATAAACCTTTTTGATTTCTTTATTCAGGACTGAGCTACTCTTGTGTAGTCAACACACTTACTGATCAAAACTAGATTTTATTAATACATGTTAATAAAACATGCATCTTAAGCTCAGTTTCATCATAAACGCTGCTATTCGCCAAATTGTAGCAGGTTATTGTGTCAGGTTCGATGCCAGAATACCAGAGCTCCTTTGATTTTGTTCAGATCGAATGTCTCCAACAGGTACAATCCTTTGGAACAATAAAAAATTCAGTAGGTGCAACAAGTAAAAACATCTATTTTTTTTAGTAGAACCTTATTTTGTTAGACAACCTTTTTAAACATATTTCTTCTCTGGTATAGTGATTATAACATTACATTTTTTATATATCCTCAATACAAATTACACAAGAATGTTTCCCATTTACACAAAGCACAACAACATTATTATTATTATTATGATCATTATTATTACAGTAATAGTAATAGTACTCGTGGAAACATGGATTTCTCACACGATTAAATGCACATGACAAAGCCTAATCATTTCTTCATCCCAGGGCTAAGAGTTTTGTAATAATTAATAGTCAGATAATAAAGTAATTACTAGCTAATCAAAGTAATGAACTGGCTGTATAATTCATTCACAAATTTAAACATTTGGCTTGCATTTATCCACAGCCGGCAATCCATAAAACTTAAACAATAAAAGAATTCTTCAAGCAACATATTTTTTAAGCATACTTTCCATTTTGTAATTCTTTCAGTCAACGCAACCAAAATAAAAAGATCAATTAAGAATTTAACTAAAATTAACAGCAGCAAATTCTGTACCTCCATGAATGGACAATCTTTGTTCGACGTTTTGATCTGTTTGACTTGCATTTGATACACAGACGCACTACAGCCATTTTTTTCCCCCAATTTTTCTTTTAATTGATTTTGAATTTATAAACTCTTAAGAAGTATAATTTGCATGACTTTAATAAATGCTTATAAAATGGATGCCATGGTGATTAAGTGTGTACCACTATTCCATAGGATTTGTCTAATGCCATGCAGTTTCGTGTAAATTACCTGTAGTGTAGATCTGTCTGAATCCCATGGTGCTGTTTCCACTGGGCCATGCAACCATTAAAATGAAAATAAAAACGTGAATGAATGAAAGAAAGAGAAGTTTTATGTTCAAATTTATGAAGATGAAGAGATTCTTAGCACAGCAAGTTAAGTATGAAAAAAAATTCTGCATGCATTTTCCCAAAAAGGAACTATAGTGAGTCTGTTATGGTTTCATGGCTCTTGCTGACATGGTGAAGCTGATTTGGTCTCCACAGAAAATCAAACATCAATGGCATTTTACGGGCTTTCTTAAGCATTTTTGGAATCTTTGAAACTTTTTGAAAACTGTTCCCCACACTTTGAGGAGCCTGCACTGGATGGCTAGATGGATTATTAGTATTTTTTCGCACCTAATTCTGAAAGTGTTTCTGGGGGAAAAAATCAAATATATATATATATATATATACTTTCAGAATTAGGTGCAAAAAATTATATATATATTTCATTTTTTTCCAGCTGTACTCCTTTCCACTTCCATGATTTCCGTATGTTTAATATACAGACTAATTTATCAACATGAGTGGAGGAAGGGCCACTGGCGATGGGATGTGGTCATGTGTGCAAGAACACTGCAGTGCTTGGCTTGGCGAAAAGGGGGGCACTGCTCATACACCCATCTGCTCTGCTAGGGTGTCTGACTGGAGCCACATTCTGCCAAGCTGTTGTGTAACGAGCCACATTCAGGCCTGCCTGCATAAGGGGATCGGCTGAGGAGCGGAAACCCGGAAGATAAAATCTGCGCTGCATATGACCCGTAGGCTGGTCAAGACGTCAATGAATCAATAAACATGCGAGGGAAAATTGTGGGGTGCTGTTTTCATCCATCCTACAAAATGGCGTTCATAGGTTTGGCAGACATGTTAAGCTTTTTGTGCTAGTAGTTTGGGAAGCGAGAAAAAATAAAGACAGAGTATCAACATTAGGATAAATGTCATTTTACAAAGTGCAAAGGAGCTGGGTGTGAGAGATAATAAATTGGTCCTTGTGATACAGGTCTGTCTGGAAAATGACTTTCATCACACTCTGGCTATTTGTTCCGGAATGAGATTTTGTAAGAGTGCCTGTAAGTCAATGGACCCAGAAAGGTGGCTGGTACGTAAGTGTCTTTCACAATAAATGCTTGATACTTAATAAATGCTAAGTCACATACAGAGAAATTATATAGGCACATAAAATAGGGACATAAAAATGCCCTGCTAATCCTCTGCAGCCCCATGAAACATTTTGACGTGGGTTTTATAAAAGGTAGCTTTGTCCTTTATATAATGCTGAAGCAGCAAAAATGGACACTTCTCCATGCCATTGTGACGCATCTAACAATTCATAATCGCTGCCATCCATTTTGTACCTGACGTGCGTAATCACTTTCACTTAGCAGAAAGCGACACCTAGTTGACAAAAGGGGAGTTGCAGGTACTAGTAACTATTGACCTTTGTGTTGATAAAATCAAAAGCAGATTTATCGTGGAATATTCACTACGAAGTTGCTGCTATTGTTAGCTGTAATTCTGACAATCAATATTTTAATTACAACTTATATCGTATGTAGTATTCATGTTAGGCTATGTTATTGATTCTTACTGATGAAATGCTTATTTTCAATAAAATACTGATTACCATTTATTTTCTCAAAGTCCATTCATTTATTATAAGTTGTCATAAATTATTAGCTTTTTCCGCTGCTTGTGATGTGCAACACTAACAGCTACAATGACACATATGGCTGCAAAAAATCACATCATATGCCCTGTATTAACCCTTTTACTCCTGGCACTAAATCACTGACTGTTTCTATCTAACCAAATGTTTTCACAGACACTTGCTGGATAGCAAAATAAGATTCTGTGGAGGTGGTGGAACGCATTGCAACTGCGCGAGAAGCATGCAAAGTCATTTAAACCATTTATAGGAAACTGAATCATTCTAAAGCAGGGGTGACGATCCAGAAAGGGCCGGTGCGTATACGGCTTTTCTCTGCAACTCTGTAATTAGATTACTTATTAGTGGAGTGGTTGGCTGAAGAGTCCTCACAACTGGGTTTGAACAGCTGACCAAAACTCTGCATCCACATGAGCCCTTTGCGGGTAAGATTGCTCTAAATGGTCAGCCAAGAGAGAGACGACTGTTTGAGACTTACCAATAAAAGCTAACAATTCCATTAAAAGGCCCCATCCATCATCCATCCGTCCATCCATCCATCCATCTATCCCTCCATCCATCCATCCATCCATCCATCCATCCATCCATCGTCCAAGCACCTATGTAGTACACGTTCAGAGTCTCTTAGCCATATATTTGTTGTACTGTAATAATTTTCATATGTCAAATTGGAATGAAAATATATAGAGTACCCCAGACAAAGGGGAGTTAGTTTTATTTGTTTTTTTTTTTTAACTTTCACTAAAAGACTCCCAAGTTGAGTAGGAAGTTGTTTAGCACCGTTACCAAACAAGAAAAGACTTCAAAAATGGTACAGTGATACAAGTACTTTAGTGTCCACATGAGTAACAGATTTTCAGTGTTGTGTTCATGCAGCCAGCCCAAATCTCTTTGACCGATCCCTATATCCATCCACATGTGCTAATCTGCACACCATTTGTGTTTACAAGGCATGTTTCAACCTGCACTGTATTTATCCGTATGTGTATTTGTATCTTTGAGGGGATTTATTTGGGGGGAGAAATAAAATCCCATCTTATCTGGCCTTTTCTTACCTTATCTTGTCTTATGAAAGAATATCCATCTTCAAACCACAAATCCACTACACGCTGTCAGGGCAAATCCGTGGTACCGATTTGTACCCTGAGGTAGAAACAACAATAAAGTACCCCAATGGTGCAAAAATGTTACTCATAGTCAATTTTTCTAGTTTAAAAGGCACATGTACCTGCGGCTAGAGTACAACAGCAGACCCCTTAGGGTACAGCCTCAGTGACAAGTCACTGTACCCTCAAAGGAACAAATTTGTACTTTTTACTGACAGTGCAGGGTGATAGGGAGCCTGGAGCCTATCCAGGTAGCATGGGGTACAAGTCAGGAAAACACCCAGGATAGGATGCCAGCCCAATGCAGGGCACACACACGCACACCCACACACACATACACACACACACATCTCAGACCATCAGATGGCGGCAAAGACTGTTAACCGTAAGCGAAAGTAACAATGAAATGACATATATTGAGATTTCCCAGATAATCACAAACCACAAATTAGCTGAATGCTAGACACTAACAGCACGATTCAATATGTGGGCGTGACTGAAGCAGAGCGGAAAAAGCTCGTGTCATGAGGCAGGGTTGGCCGAGGGAAGCATGTCAATTTAAAATGCATAAAACGCTGGTGGAAAACAGAACAGCTCAGTAACTCTTGGAGAGTGAGGTCCCACGCTCTTTCTCTTTTCGCATCTGTCGACTTTCACTTTTAATTTAATCTGTGATGTGTGGGCATTGCTTTACATATTGCTGTTTCATAGTATTTTAAATATGTTACCTGTCTTCTGGACTAGGAAAGGAAAGGCAGCAATGATCAGGAGAAAAGCAGTCAAAACTCTACGATATCTTCTTCGGTTTGTTGAATTTTTTTAAAATTAACTGCGCATAATATTGATACCAAAAGGGAGCTTATGTTCATTTTAAATTTAGATCTTTATCTTAATTAACGGGATGACATGGTGGTGCAGTGGTTAGCACTGTTGCCTCACACCTCTGGGACCCGGGTTCGAGTCTCCGCCTGGGTCACAT
>JAODJX010000119.1:18170039-18193189 GCA_026776945.1 Isichthys henryi | reverse complement strand
AAAAACGTGGGTAGTTTGGATGGTTTTTGTAAATATTTGGGCTACTTTAGATGAGGTTTTTAATTGGCTGAACTGAAACACTGTTTCTACCAGAAGTTCCTGATTTCCCCCTACTTTGTTCCAAAGGCTCCACCTGATGTTGAGATTCCAAAAGAAGAAAAGGATAAATATCAAGCTGAGTTTGAGAACTTTCAGCAGGAGCTGGACAAGAAGAAAGAGGAGTTTCAGAAGGAGCACCCAGACGTCCAGGGAGAACCAGGTCACTTGGATTTATTTATTTTAAGCTGCCCATTTCATTCTCATATATACATTTTTGTACACGTAAATTATAAGTATGCAAGTATTGCATGTTAGTAACATAGTTATGCTTTTCAGGTTGCACCTAATTTTAGTGTGATACACTGCATTCAGAGAGTATTTACGTTTTATATTGTAGCCTTATGCTAAAATCATTTAAATTCATTTTTTCCCTCATCAGTTCACTCCCAATAATCTAAAATTGCAGCTTTGAAGGTTCCTAAGTGCACAGTTGCCTCCATAATACTTGAATCGAAATACTTTGGACCAACCCAGACACTTCCTAGACCTGGCTGCCCAGCTATACTGGGTAGTTAAAGGGCCTTGGTAAGAGAGGCGACCTAGAACCTGATGAGCACTCGGGCTGAGCTCCAGAGAGCCTGTGTGTACATGGGGGAAATGTCCAGAAGGACAACCATCACTGTGACACTCCACCAGTCTGGACCCAGTAATATCCTCTACCGCTGCAGGATATTAGATCTCGTTATAATTGCCGCATGCGTAATAATCACACGGGCTTTAAATGCTGATGTATGCTTATATCCACAATTTGGTGAGCAGATGCTTAAAATATTAGTAATCAGTATAAATTAGACGTATCCTTATGTTAACTAAACATGTCTAACTTGAAACTGCAGAAAGTACCGCCACACCACCAATGTCTTTTTACCTTGTTGAGCTGTTCCTTTCTTCGCCACCTCTTCAGTGCTTCCATGATTTGCCAAAGTAGTAGTGTGTGGCATGCTCCGCCTACCGAATTTAATAAACAGAATTAATATAGGTTACTAACATATGGGTGTGACAATACGCATCTCATTAATATTTTAAGCGTACTGTTAAACCGCGTACCAAATTTTGGGTGTAAATAAATGTCCAAATACTACCGAAAAGCTAGCATCCGGAGAGATTTCACCTGTCGTTTAAAGCCCTTGTGATTATTGTACATGCACCATACAATCGTGATTATATCGGGATCTGATATCATGCAATCCTAAAAGCCTCAGTAAAAGACAAATGAAATTTCATGTGCTATTTGCGAAAAGACAACCAAGACTCCCAGACTGAGTAACAAGATTCTGCGGTCTGATGAAACCAAGATTGAAATGTTTGGCCTCAGTTCTAAGCATCGTGTCTGGAGGAAATCAGGGGCCTCTCAGTACTATCCCATTGGTGAAGCGTAGTGGTGACATCATCATGCTGTCATTCAGTGTCAGGGTTAAGGGAAAGTTGAATGGGGATATCCTTAACAAAAACCTGCTGCAAAACACTCTAAATCTCCGAAGGAGCTGAAGGTTTATCTTCCAACAGGACAATGACTCTAATCACATAGCAGAGACAATGCAGGAGTGGTTTAGGGACAATTCTGTGAATGTCCTTGATTGGTCCAGCCAGAGTCCCTGTAACAATGCATTCTGTCAAAACGCCTCATTGTGCCATACTTCAACTAATGGAAACAAAATTTCTAATTGATAAATTTCTTTAAATTTATGTACATTTTCAAAGGTACATTTCTCGAAAGCTTTATGTTGCTAAGTAGTTTCTCATACCTAAGCTCATTTATTGATTGTTTCTCAAAACCCTTTGTAACTAATGTAGTTTGTAACTTCATTCGTAAATTAACAAGTGATCTGACCCGTTCATTTTTTTTTTTTTTTTTTTTTTTGTCGTTCTTTATTTATGAATTTGTGCTTGTTGTTCCATCACAGACACAAAATTTGCTCAAAATGGATCACAAAAACACGTCAATGCCATTTTTTGGACAATGTGATGATGATGATTATTCAATATAAAATTATGATGTAGACAATTTGTCACATTCTGTCAGTTATTACTTAATCTGGTGTTACAAACCCAATTGAACATTTCTGGAGTGACCACTTAGTCTCTGTCCAAAATAACAGAGCTTAACAGGATTAGGAGAGAAGAATGACAGAAAATCCTGAAATCCAGGTGTGCAAAGCGCGTCACATCATACCCACAAAGAACTGAAGGCCATAATCACTACAAAGGGTGTTTCCACTAAGTAACGTGTAAAGGGTCTGAATACTTGTCATTGTGATGTTTCAGTTTTTTATTTTTAATACATGTGCAAAAAATTCTCAAATCCTGCTTTTGCTTCATCAATATGTGGTATTGTATGCGAATTGGTGAGGGGAAAACCTGAATCTAAATGATTTTAGCATAAGACTGAAGCAGCAAATTGTGTAGTCTGAGTATTTTCTGAATGCACTGTATTTTCAAGGCAGTTTCGACTGGTTTGCGGGGAATTTGAATATCCATAGATGCTCCATGTCTAGTGTCGTCCTGTTTTTCTTGTTAGTGGAGGAAATGTATGAAAGCGTAAACGACCGTGAGATCCGGCAAGTGTTTGAAGGTCAGAATCGGATTCACCTGGAGATTAAACAGCTTCACCGGCAATTGGCCATGATCCTTGATGAGCAGCGTCGTTACGTCACCGTAGTGACCGAGGAGATAGCTAAGCGGGGAGTCCATGCTCAGTCTGGTCAGGTGAGGTCCCAGCGTCCCATGACTGTTCATCTAGCTACGCACTAAACCGTTTATGTATTGGTGCTCTGAGCAGTGGCCATTTCTTGCCCTTAGTTTAAAAATGCTTATTAACGTTTAACAACTTTAAATTTCCTCTGCCCTTCTTCAAATCTTTTTGGTGGATGCTATGGTTTTTAATGAATTGTGCGTCACATAAAGACTTTTCAGTAGTCAGCGGACCACATGTACAATGTTGGTCCATATGATTATTACAGATGTGAAAAATTTGTCGCCCATAGTGATGTCATAGCCATCATAGTGCAACACATTACATAATGTAGAGTACATAATATTTAATAATAAATTGTGTTTTTGGTTTGTGTATTTAATATGTTATCACTATTTAGACTATACTATATAGCGTGTAGTAATTTAGGCTGTATTTAGGTGTGTGTAGGTACACTCTATGATGTTTTCACAAGGACGAAATCACTTAGCGATGCATTTCTCAAAGTATCCCCTTTATTAAGTGACGTGAGTTTTGTTTTGTATTTATTTGCGTATAAGCATCTAAAAAATATTTACCAGGTTCCTAATCAAGATATTGATAACATCATCAACAAGCAAGAGGAGGTGCTGAGAACCCTGAATGAGCTGAGGTGAGAAGCTCCATTTTGCTTGCATCTTGCGGAACAAACATTCAGATTTGTTTGCATAGTTCACAATGTCTTATTATAACTTGTAAGACCAAAAATTTAGTTTTTTGAGAATAACCTGCATCACTTATTCATCATTCTGATTTAAGGCAGCACCTGTTACGTAAATATATTTTCTATAATATAATGAATCATTGAAATCATTTAAATACATCTTTACTACAATTGCTAGTATCTTAAGAAAGGTATTTATTTTCTTGCATCTGTTTCGCAAACAACCTCTTAAGAGATTGTTTCAGGGAGAAACTTCTTAAGAGCAAACTTAATAGGTGCTGGAAAACCTGATTGGTTGACAAAACTATATCTTACAGAAGGTAGACTTAACTAAGAACATTTCAGGAAATGCGTCAGAGCGCTAAGAGACAACTTAAGGCAGAACTTACAAACAAAGTAGCATAAAGAAGATTTTGGGAAATTCATCCTTGGTCGTTTGCAGACTGTCCCCTACATATGACTGGGTTCTGTTCCGAAAGGCAGGCCGTATGTTGAAATGGACGTATGTCGGTTTAGGAGAGTAACACTGGCTTTTAGGTGTGAGAATGACACTGCGATAGTTGCATACATTACAGCATTTTCACGTGACGGCTATCATACGGTGCACAAAATTCACAATGTAGTGCAGTGCCGAGGAGTGTTATTTTTAACATTCGTTTGTTTTTTATAATTTTAGTTGTATGTGTGAGTCATCATAAGTCCCATGGGCTGTAAATTGGCAACAATCTGTACTGTATTGAGGGCTGCAGAAAGGTCTTAGGATGAGTTGTGGCTCTTTCTACTCTCAGGATACTAAGAGTCAGGAGGAAAGTCTAGGTTGCCCAGTCTTAATTGGTTGCCCAGCACTGAAGATAAACTAAATTTTCTGTATAAAAGAAAAATCACACGCAATTGAGAAAAGCACCATCAAGAGTTTTAGGTAGAAATTAGACGAGAGACTAATTGCATCACCACGTTACAGACACCCCCCTGCTGTGGCTTTGCATTCCTAATGAAATCTTGTTCATCTTTATTCTTTCCTGTACATCATTGATTTGCTTTTTTCCTTGGGTGGCACAGCAGTAGCAAAATGTCAAACCACTGGTCACGTTTGGCTAAGGACATTGTTGTATTAATGTTGGACTTCATTCGTACTCAGTATGCTCAGTGTTTGTTTCCCTTATTTGACCATGTTGTTCATTTAAAGGAAAGAATATTATTCAAATATTATATTTATAAGATGTATTTAATGTTATAAATCTTGTACTGTTTTGTTAGAATATTTATTCATGACTGAAAATATACAGCATTTGTCTTTCCTCTATTTGTTATGCATTACCTCTATTACTTAGTTTTCCAGGTTTACTTTTAGTAAGTAGTCAAAATTATTAAACATAATCAGTTGAATAAGAATTCTCCACTGTTGATATGAAATACACAAAACATTTATTATTTCCTGTAATTTTTATTAAGATTATGACCAAATACTTTACATAAGTCAGCGGATCTATCATCATCATCCTCACATCTCAGGCCTTCATGATTACTGCTCCTCAACCAGGCTTTGGTTCTCTAAGTAGGTCATTGCTGCTCTTTGAAGATTAGATTTGTGGTTTAATGCATGCTCACTTTTTATAGGAGATTTATTTCTAGCAATTTGTCTCTTCGTTAGTCGGATGGAGGAGATGATTCTGTTTCCATGACATGCATCATGGAGAGAGTGTAATAAATGACTAACGCCATGTGGTAAAGATTGCATGAAGTGAGATGCATCTTGGAATTCTGTACTCTTCAAGGATTAGTCTCCATTTTTTTTTAAATATCTTTCATATGGCAGATGACTTGCCGTCATATAATTGCTTTCTTGTTGCAGTTTTGTTAAATTAAGAAAAGATAATCAGGAAATGAAATATGACTTATTTCTCCCTCTTAAAAATACTAGACACTAAGTAAACCAAGCCACCCATCTTCCATCCGCTTATTGTGGTCTGGGTTGTGAGGGAACCCTGGAGACTGACAGAGGGTATATCCTCGCACGGATGCCAGTCCATAACGAGACGCGCACACACACATACATATTCATATTCGTTCACTATGAGCACTTCAGATGTGACAGTAAACCTAACCGCATGGGACATGGAGGGAACCTGCAAACTCAAAAATGCCATGTTTAACCAGTATGATATTGCCAGAATTTCTAAAGTTCACTGTGTCTTGATTGACTTTTGAGGAAAATAAAAGCAAAACTGTGACTGTAGATAAGTATATAAATCTTTCAGAACAAATGTCATGTTTGCCTGGCCCAGGTGACTGTTACCGGGTTAGAGAAAAAAGTGCTTGAAAAATGTGTTTCACTAATCTGTAAATCTGAGGGGAATAAGAGTTTTTCCGATAAATTATGTAAATTTATAGACGTCTGAAAAAAGGATTTGAGTCATTTAATTTAGCAGTCATGACTATTTTGGTAACTTTTTTTTCTTCTCTATTATAAATATGAATTGTATTTTTTTTCTGGGACCATTGGAAAGGAGATCAAAAGATTAAATTGAAACAAATCACTTTAATGCAAAGATTCAAAACTGATTGGGTAAGTTGAAATATCCCAATCATTTTCCCATTGACTTCTACTGCCTTTTTTGCTGTGATTATCCACCAGAAGATCTGCACTAGTGAACAGTCTGGCTTACAGCAGTTCCCTTGGGAACTCTATGCCAGCTTGGGGTTTGAGAAGCAATTTAATAAATTGTTAATAAATATAGTATTTTATATTAATAAATATAGTATTAGCTAACATTATCAAGAGCTAAATGAAGGACTGATGCGATTATTCGCAGGCTTTGATCTTGTATATTAAAGGGTTAAGTTTTCATTTGTGCGTAAGTGGAAAAACATTCTTTCACACTCATCCTTGAATTAGACCAGTTCATATAATACTCGTTATTTTGACTCATTGTTATCAATTATCTTGGTAATTGATTGATCAAGTGATCAGCCAGTCAACTTGTCAGGTTTAAAAAAAAAACTTTGAGGTGTTTAAGTCACAGTTGCAATAACGTTACACATTGTACAGTGTGAAATGGCACAGAAACAAAGATCTGCCGTCTGCCATATTTCACTTCCTAACAGCTGTATTTTATACTGCGTTATACAGTATTTTGATGGTATTTTCGAAAGAAACACCCTTTTGACATTTTGAAATCTTGCCGATAAAACTCGTGCAGCAGGGGGTCCTGGTTGCCAAGATTTTAGAATGACACGTTGTACCGTACCGCTATAAATACCATCCAAGGCTTATATTTGGGTTTGCCACGTCTGCCTTGTGCTCCTCTGGTGGAATGACACTGCAGAATGCATGCAGAATATGCAAGTGGCCGTGCGACACACAGAAAAGTGAACTATACACTAGGCTAAGCACACAAACATTGCTATTTGGTGATGTCATTATACACAATTCATGCAGCTAACCGCCACAATACAGCCAATCAACAACAGAATATGTTTTCAACTTTTATTGCCGATTATTATTGTTATTGATGTTATCAATTAGTTGTTCCATCCCTACTAGTCAAACCTTTATTGTTGGCAGTGTCACTTGTGTATGAGCTGTTACTTTATATTTCTGAGTATTATAATACTAAGAGGAGAAAGTAGAAAGTTTTTGTTTCTTTTGAAGAAGTTTTCAGTTGATGTGATTATATCAATAACTGTTACTTGTGTAGAGGTACAGGGATCATTTAGAAAAAATTGTGCTGTACTAACAAAGTGTTTCGTTTCAGGAGCTCATTTTATGAGTCTGTGAGACAAATTGGCTCCGCTCAGCATCAGGGGAATTCAGCCGGAACTTACGAGGCTGTCCAGCACTTTAATGACATCAAAGAGCACCTGCACGTGGTCAAAAGAAACATTGACCACCTAATCCAGCGCAATGTGGTTAGACCTCATACACTTTTGCTGTGACAATGTAATTTGTCCACCCTGTACATGTTTGGTTTAGTTTCTGTTCACTTTGTAAGCTGTTGCATGGTAGCTTAATGTTTGTTTTATTGATTTGTTACTGGTAGCTGAAGAACATCTGTTAAATATAACGATCGTCATTTACCTTATTTCCTTTCAGAACCCTAGTGAAAAGGTGAACTGCCCTGAACTACCACCTTTGCCCTCTTGTCTGTCAACGATTCATTTCCTGGTCTTTGTGACCATTCAGTCAGTCCTCTTCATCGGATACATCATCTACAGGTGAGTGTAGCATAGACCCAGTGTTACAGAAATCTCGCGTTTAAACTTCGATCGTCCCCCTCAGTTATATGACAAGTAATTATTTTTACTTTAAGTAAAATGAGTCTATCGCCAGGTTTAACTCTTTCATTTTATAAAGTTATCAGAATCACTGTTGTATGTTTACTCGAATAAAATTATTAGAAAAACGAATGCATGATTTTTAAAGTCTTTTCCCTCTTTTTGTTTTAGAAGTCAGCAAGAAGCGGCAGCCAAAAAATTCTTTTGATGAAACTTTTCACAATGGAAAGAATAATGATCTGTAAATGAGGGAATTTATAGCATCTTAATTTGTCCAGTTACTTTCAAATTATAAATTATTGTACAGGTCATGAATGAGTGCTTGCTTTAATTGTGTGTGTGGAAATTATGATCAAAAATTTGTAAACATAAATGTACTGTATTAAACGTATACAATTTGCATCTCGGTAGGGGTTTTTGAAAAGTATTAAAATTACTGTTGACCACTGTCTTTTTATGTTTTGTAAAGCTCTGAAAGTAATATATCAAATTCTGAATTTGCAATGCAAAATGAAAATAGAGGCCCTGAATGTGTGTTCAAGTGTTAAAATTAAATTCCAGAATAAATTTATTTTTTTTTTCTCAAAGGAAAAAAAACAAAACGGCACAACTGCAAATTTGTTTCTACTTTTGTTTTTTAATTTTATTTTATTTTGGCCATAATTCTGTCCAGTTTTGTTTATAACCTTTTGTCTGAGTGCAAAAAGAGCAAAAATTAAAGTGCTGTACTTTTTAATTATTGTAATTTTTTTTCCCCCACTTACCATTAAATTAGTTTTGCAAGAGTTCTGCTTCTACATTTGGCAAGTTACAAACGTTTTTTTTTTCTCCTGTGTAAAATTACCTCTGCCCCTCCGCCTTTTTCACTGTAGTGTTCAGCTGCATTTTCATACTGTACTTCAAGAATGTTGCCTGATGTCTGATTTATCGAGGTTTTTCGACTTACCATTGGTAATACTTAACGGATTTGTTTTAATGAAACATGAAGAAAACCCCTGCAGTGTCTATGTTTTCATGTTTCACTTGTGTTAGAAAACGTCACTTAAATGAAACTCTTGTACGCAAAGGTGTATCTCTGAAATTAGTATTTGTTGACTTGTGTAATACCCTAGTCAAATTTCTTATTTTGTTTCAGTTGATACAAAACTCATAAGGATTATTTTTTGCCTCTATAGTATTTTGTCCTGCATGAAGGCATCTTGAGGAAAGACCTTCAGGAGCATCCATTTTTCACAAGGCTCTCATCTCCTCGTATTCATCTTTTTTTTTTTTTTTAAGGGTTGCAGTCAAATGCCTTCCACTTCCAGGATGCACGTGGAAGGAGTGTCACAAAACATAGCTGGGTTTACGAAGGCGAGGGGGAACGAAATGTTGCTTTGCAAACTCCCATCAAACACATGCATTGATATCCCGTTTGCTGAAACATCTACAGATTGTAGGGATATTTGGATGTTGGAGAAACAGAAGATTTAGGAGATTGAGTGTTCAGTCAAACTAAACCATTATAGCATGTGCTTGAAGAAACGCTGAATGGGGGGCAGCACATATTGTCTGAATTGATGCAGGAAGGGGGGTCTATCTTCATCACTATAGCAGGAATTGAGACGGACATCGGCTCTGCTAGAGAAGGTCCTGCTGCCGATTATCAGGAGAAGCGACCTGAGTGTGTTTCCTCCTCGTCAGTGCTCACTGGTTGGCCAAATAATTTCACATTTTTCCGTGGTTCACCAGCCCTGATTCTGAACCTCAGTCATCATATTTTAGGGTTAAAAATTAAATGCTATAATTATTTCTGCAGTCTCAAGCTACTGTGGATTATTTTTTGGTGAAAAAACCGCAGTACACTTCTGGCTCTGGTAGAACATCTTACCGTCATATTAAACTTTCGCTCATCACAATGATTTGTCCTGAGAACTTTTAGGATAGTGAAAGTCTGTTTTAATAAGTATTTCGGTAAATGTATAAAGAGACCTGTCCTAACTCCCTCTGGTACGCCTGTTAAAATCACACATATTTAGGAAACAGTCTTAGTCTCATCGTAACACAGCACAGCATTTATATTAAAGATAAAAATACAACATTTATATTTCCTGTTTCAGAGATGGCATTTTCCTTTTGAAATACCATGTAACCTCTAAACTCCCAATGAATGTGCTGAGAAACATGGCAATTGAGGATACAAAAGGTGCAGTTCGACAGACCCGACCTTGGCTAAACAACAGCTCTCTTACTGCAACTTCTACAAAAGATGCAATTCACTATTAACATTGTCACACTCGTCAATACGACTCTGAGGCAGAAGAATGACTCTGTGATAATTAAGTTTCGTCTGTTTTGCGGGGAATATTACAGACAAAGGTCATTGTTTGTTTTTAATGAAAGGACGGTAAACGTAACACTGCACTGTGTTTGCAGCCCAAGAGAAATAGACTATTGAGTCCCATTGTTTTATACAAAACGCTGTCCTTACGCCAGGAGCACTTGCTCTGTATAATATAAGCAGAGGATAACATCACTCTCAGTAATTAGGAAAGGCTAAATAGTTTTAAATGGTACTAACTGTTTCAAGAAAAAGACTCTAATCCCCTTAGCAGCGTGTGGGCAAAGGATTATCAAACAGCCGTCGATCTTTATTTAGTGCTAAATGCACATCTCCATTCAGTATTCAGTAAGACAGGGAATGCTTCCAATTAATTGCGCATAAATTTCAGGGTTAAATTTGTGATGTCCTACTTGAGTTCGCAATGAAATCACGCCAAATCGATGACATGATGTCCGAATGATTTCCATAAACTGCATACAAAGCGTTAAAATAGCACCTTATGTACATAATGCATAACTATGAAACATTTCATCAACGCTAATTATTAATAAAAAGGTTTTTTCGTTTTCAGACAGCTGATTGAAAACGTATATCAACACATCTTCTTTAATCAATGGAAGATTGTGGATTGATTGTGATCAGCGAGTGGTATTTAAAAGTAATAATAATAATTAATAATTGAATTTAATAATTGTTTTCGCATAAGGAAACTTCCGTAAAGCCTATTACAGAATGATTCAGGGATGGGAAACCTAATTGTTCCATAGAGGCCTATGCGTGTTATATAAAATGGACATTTAGTTTAATCAAATCTCAAATTGAATGTGGCTTTTCTAAAAATTCCCTTTCTATATGGACACTTTAAAATGTGATCCTTACGTTTATTGAGTAGGGCTGTATTTCACATTTACGTAGCCCATGTTAAACCAACTAGCCGAACAGAGTAGTAAATGAAAATAATTCAAATGTATACCTTAACATTGTGTTCGATATTGTTTTGCAAATGTGACATATGACAGCGGCAAATGTTATGTCGGTGTCATTTTACACTTTTGTTGCCGTATTATTAATCTTGCAGTTGTGAATTTGTACTGAAATTTTAATCTATTGCTCCCCCTCCACCCCCCGAACCCCCGCGCTTTTTTAATGTCCAAGAGCATGACATCTGGATGAGGAACAGATTATTTAAGACTGATATAAGGATGTCCATAAGAAATTATAGGGTGGAGTTTAAAAAGAGCTCAGTGGGACTGACGTCACATGGACAATAGGTCTCCGATGGGCCCCTTTATAAAGCCCACAAGACAACGTCTATGCTACAGTTCAGGTCAAAGACGTGTATAATCATAAGTCGAATTAAACACCAGTCAACGGACGTCAATGCGGTTCCTCGATTCGCCGTCAGCAGGAATGGAAGACCGTCTTTCGCCTTCCGGAGGTTTGGTTCGCAGCCCCGGACACGCATCTCGAACCCATAGTATCGAAGCGATTTTGGGGTTTAAGGATGAGAACATTTTCCATCAGCCGATCTCATCGAACGTCCCGGCAAGATTCACGAAAGACACTGAGCGCAGAAGGAAATGCAAGGTGGTCCCCCCCCTGAGGAAGGGTCAAGGCTCCGAGGGCTTTCAAAGTAAGTGTGTTTAGAGATTAATAAATAAAAGGCAATAGCAACACTTAGAGACGGGGAATAATGTGGATTCTTATTTCTCACCATTGATTTCTAATTTTTATGTATTTCAAAAGACTAACATTTCAGTCAAAGGCGGAAAAGGCGTAAAATCCAGTTTCTGCAACTAGTTGAAATATGACCATGCCGCTTATTGTACAGCCTGTACAGTCCTTAATATATTTCCTCTCCTTGTTTTCTAAAGTTGTTGAATTGTGCGTATTCCAGGTGCGTGTTGCGCAAGCAGTTCTGGAGCAAGTGCCGATTTACCTGAAAGGGAATGTAAATTTTCCAGTGATGACAACCCAAAGAAGAAACACAGACGCAACAGAACCACATTTACTACTTTTCAACTTCACGAACTAGAGAGAGCCTTCGAGAAGTCGCACTACCCCGACATTTACAGCAGAGAGGAACTGGCGCTCAAGGTCAATCTACCGGAGGTCCGTGTTCAGGTGCGTTTCGTTAAAGCGCCGCTTGCCATTACGCCTTTTCCAGCTATGCTGTAGATTTTGGTATCTTAGTTTGTATTTTTAAGAAATATATAGAGAAGGTAAAAAAGCAAATGAAAGAATTTAATATTATGACTTAATATTATATCAGATCGGAATAGTTTTCATGCCGCCGCAACTCTGTCAAGGATACAATTTGTTTTGCATTTATTAAACAATGTGGGCTGCATCTAAACTGATTATCACATGTAGCACCTAGGAAATACACGTAAGAGCAAACACCAGACGTGTTTTGGTGAATTCTCAGTGTTAATACTCGTCTAATCTATGTGGAACATGCATCCCAAAAACAAAATAGCATCAGAGCATGGGCGTCGTATTTTAAGCCTAACTCCGAATATTTTAACCCAGACGCCAATCTTCCTTCAAAACAAACTAGTCAAACCCCAGGTAAACCTGACTACATTAGTCAAGCCCCGATCTTTTCAATGGCTGGAAACTCCCCAGGTAACAGAATTTTATCTTTCAAACCACAGCAACTAAGTATTGGATGGACGCATCAAAAACATTTTAATGTACGGAGTTGAGTAATGTTAGAATGAATTGTTTTTTTTTTTTTTCTAATATCATTTTTAATAGAAAATAAAAACTCTTTATGACACAAGGTAGACTTCGGCAATTTTCGTTGAAAACAATTTAAAACGGAGTCTGTAGCTTGTATGTGATCTTAGTGCAGAAGTGTATTGATTATTTGAAAGGCGTCCACAGCTCAGGCTTATCTGCACAGATTTGTTAGTCCACGTGCTATGCAGAATACATAAGGAAACTACACAGTTTGTCTTTCATATGCTAATTAATCAATTTTTTCCTTTTGTTTAGATTTTTAAATTATTTAAAACTTTTGTAACTGGTACAATCCCATTAAATATCCACTGGTTTATTTCCATGTGGTCTCCAAGATAGTTACCACGAAAATCCATGCTGGCACATCTGCTTGGCCAGTTCATTGTGACTGGAAATTGATGCAGATGGCAGCAGTAAATGCTGAAAATCTATTAGATAATAATAATTTTAAAAACTCTTACTTTATATGAGGACATACACACTGTATTGAATAAAATACTTATTCTGATACATCAATCAGAATTAATAGCATACAGCATACATACAATAGCATACATGTGCACAATAATTATATCATAAGAACCTGTGGGATGTCTAGGAGAAGGAATGCATGGTAATTTAGTAACTGAGTTACTACAAGCAATTGTAACTACAGATAAGTTTAAATAAAAATATGGTTGTGAGGTTTACCCACTGACCTTGTGCTGAATCAGTGGATGATTGAGTGTATTGATTGATGGATGCTATAATTAATTAATGGATGTCAGTCTTTACATTTTTATGTAAAAATTACAAACTATGGTAGTTCATTACAAGTCATGAAGTTTTGTTTTCGTCTCCTTTGGCATTTTGAAAATAACATTCTGAAATTACGTGTAAAAGCATATATGCAAGCATATCCGTTTAACAAAAAAAATTGTCTTTGTATATTGAAATAGGCTGATACAGGATATCGTCATGCCCTAACTGCTTACATATGCTGACAGATGTTTATATATTGCACTAAAACGTGTGTGAAGAGCATTGGTGACAGACTTAATAGGAAAACGTGATTGCAGGTGTGGTTTCAGAACCGAAGGGCCAAATGGAGAAGACAGGAGAAGTTGGATGTTGCCTCCATGCGGTTTCCAGACTCTCCCATGCTGACGTTTAGCAGATCTCCACAGCCGGCGCTCAGCTCGCCAGGCCTGCAGCTCGAACCTTGGCTCCACCCTGGTGTCTCCACCTCCACCACTCTGCAGTCCCTTTCAAACTTCATCACGCCGTCCCATGGGCTGCCCAACAATTACCCCACACCTCCTTTCTTAAATTCTTCTTCCGTCGGACACAGTTTATCACATATAGGTACCATGTGCCTGCCTCCCTCCTACCAATGTGCAGGATTTATGGACAAGTTTTCCATGGAGGAGCCAGATCCCCGCAATTCCAGCATTGCCTCTCTGAGGATGAAGGCAAAGGAGCACATTCAGTCAATAGGAAAGACGTGGTAGCATCATACAGGCATCGTGCTGTGGTTGTCCACTACTTATAGCTGACTGTAAACAGAACCTCTACATAAATGTTTCTCAACCCAGTCTTTGGGGTCCCCGGACAGTCTGGATGTCCCCGAGGACCGAGGACAGCCTGGAATTCCCCGATGACCGGGGACAGCCTGGATGTCCCCGAGGACTGGGGACAGCCTGGAGGTCCCCGAGGACCGGGTTGGGAAACTACATTGTTAAATTTCATCATTTGATCTTAATGGACTATTTTTGTGGCCTGAAATATTTTGTATGGAGAAAATGTTCTTTTCCAGAATATGTCTTTCTGAGAAATAATATTTATATATATGATGTATATTAAATTGGAGCTTTGTCACACACAAGTTTTGTTGTTTGCTGATCATAATAACATTCATTTTAAAGAAGGTGGAATGATGAAAAAATAAGAATTCCATAAAGGCCTGTGTGGAATGGCATGTAACAGTATTAGGGTACGCAGAATATTTTCATATTATAGCCCATAGGTGGAATAAGGTGAACAACCTAAAATAGCCCCCTGTTGGTCCTTTGAATAACTAATGCATCTGTATGCACAAATAGAATTTGACATAAGTTTTTAGACTAACATCACCTACTTGGGTAACATTGTGTATAATTATTTTGTAAGCGCACAATAATAGGTTGCCATTAAAAACGTTATTGAAATGGCTGTCTTCACTTTTTAACAAACAACATTTTCTTGGGATTTACGGCATCCCTAAAAAGAGTCTGCAAAGAGTGCATACAAATATACCTGAATATAAATGACAATAAGGAATAACTGCCACAGGTGGGATATTTGAATTAATAGGTCTGGAGGTGTGAATGGGGGGGTGATTAATCTATGGAGTTCAAACATTGCTTGTTTCTAGGTTTTCTGAATCTGTGACGGAACAGGTGATTACTGGTCTTGTCAACACATTTCGATATTCTGGAGTTACGCAGGTTCTCTGGGAAAGAGAACATGCAGCTGATCATTTTTACTACTGATTTGATGGTGTAGTTTGCTGTTTAGTGAGTAAAGAGTTAATGATGCTTTCAATTAAGACTCTACAGCAGTGTTTCTCAATCCAGTCCTTGGGTCCCACAGACAGTGCAGGTTTCACGAAAATGTGAACTGTCTGGCAGATATCAGGAAGGGAGCAAAAACGTGGACTGTCTGGCACATATCGGGAAGAGAGCAAAAAGGTGGACTGTCTGGCAGATATCGGGAAGGGAGCAAAAACGTGGACTGTCTGGCAGATATCAGGAAGGGAGCAAAAACGTGGACTGTCTGGCAGATATCGGGAAGGGAGCAAAAACGTGGACTGTCTGGCAGATATCGGGAAGGGAACAAAAACATGGGGAGGGAGCAAAAACGTTGATTGTCTGGCAGATAGCAGAGAGGGAGCAAAAACATGGACCATCTGTGAGTCCCCGAGGACCAGGTTTGGAAACGCTGCTCTGTAGAATTGTAAATGAATGGGTTAGTCAATGCTGTGTTTTTTTTTTTGGACGATGGTGGTCCCCAGTACAAGTTTCTAGAAGTCAATTATCATTTCCATTGTTTTTCTCTTCATTTGATGAAGATATAAGACGATACACTCTCCTCCCTTTTGCATTTTGAGAAACAGCCGTGAAGTAGTTGGAGTATTGACAGTGAAGTTACATGTGTAAGGTAGAGAAAACACCATCCTGAGGCGTGACAAGAAGAATATTTAAGTGTGGCAGGTAAGGAGACAGCATTCACTTCAGGGCAGTTGTGTACCATCCTGTCTATTTACATGTGGAGGGAAGCGTCCAAAGGCTTTCAGTTGCAACCCTTCGGAATTCCTGGCGGCCTCCTTGAGGCCGACGATGAAAATAACCTTTTACATTTCGGCCTACTTGGTGCTGATCGCCACCTGCTGGTGACTATCAATTTCTACTGTAAATAAATAAATTATTAGCGTGGTAAGTGTTGTTTATATATGGTCTGGTGTAGAAATCACTAAATCACATTTAATTAAAATAAACACTTCAGACGTAAATGTAAATTCTTATTGTTTTTTATTTAAATAATATTCTCCTTTAATAATTAAAACAGGTGTACAGGTTACCCGTTGGTAAAAACTGTAAAATGTAACTGCAAAGCACTGCGTGAATTACTTATCAGTTTTCAGAATTGTCTTTTTTTTCAATCATCTGCTGTAAGATCAAATACATCTGCCCCCCCTCCCCCCAACAGAACAACTTGTCCCAGTCTGCCTTCTCATTTCAAATGGCAACCTACATTGCCACGCACACCACTATTTAAAATACTTAACACCTAACACTACAAGTGACATTACACACGGCACATGACACCTCAAATACGTAATAATTACTGGGAACTATTTACATTAATTACAGGATTGGCACCAGTCCAACCTGCCGCACGGCACGAACGGCATATAAATTATAATAAACACTAAAGCAACTTATTGTCAAAACATGCAGTGGATTTTATTTTTCTGTATTAAGAGGGCCAAAACAGACTTTAAAAAAAATCAAACCACCCGAATATATGGACTATGTTCATTACTGGTGGGTTTTTTACTCTCTTACTAGTGGAGGACCATTTGTGTCCTTTTCTGCCATCTGCTGGTAGCGCTTTTCATTACCTTCAGAATTTGTAAGCAAATTTGCCCACGTGCAGGATATTTTTGTCGGCAGCCCCTGCAGTTCGGACTAGGTAATACACCTGAAGCTAAGCGGGTTTGGGCCTGGCCAATAAGAAAGCTGGGTTGCTGCTGAGAGAGGTGTTCGTATGGCCAACAGGTTAGTGCATCCTGTGGTCTGTGTGGATCCCAGTGTAGTGATGGGGACACTGTGCTGTAAAAATTCTGCCATCCTTCGGATGAGACCTAAAACCAAGCTCCTGACTGTCTGAGGTCACAAAAGATCCCTGCGTGTCTTTTGAAAGAGTAGGGGAGGTACTCATTAAACATACAATACTATTAGCAAGATTTTAAATTAAGGTATACATACTCATAAAAAATCTATTTCCCATACAATCATTTCAAAAGTTTTAGATTTATTGAATGTTCAACACAATTGTGTTATGAAACATTTAAATGACAGTGGAACACAATAATGAATAAGTTACAAATCACAGAAAACAATTTTCAGAAGATAATGGTTTGCATTATATAAATCTGTTAAAGCTTTTACAATAAATTTTACTCAAACATTACATAAATACATTAAAAGTCACACAAATACCTACAAATATAAAGCATATTCCATCCAAATGTACAACTATTACGTATTTTTTTCGAGAGAAATGCTTCAACAACGTTTGAAACATGTTAATCAGACAGATGTCCTCAAGGGGGCGCTGTTGTCCTTCATTGTCAAAGTCTGCAACAAGATTTGCGCCACCTAGAGGAAAAAATAGCAGCAATAATGAAGTATGCAAATTACCCAAATAATGAGGAAGCATGCCAAATTTGTCCATGTCCATGTGATTAAAAATGTCCTGTTTTTTTTCTTGGATGCATTTCCCGAATCCACTCTCTCCGGATCTTTTTGCAAACTGATTTTGCGCAAACTCCCATTAAATGAGTATTTGTGAGTAAACTGGCAAAAGCATGACCGCTTTTTGCTGCAAATCCCAGGACTGACCCCATATCACTGCACTCTGCTCTTATGCCTTTGGCTGTACAAACACTTGAGCTATAAAAATATAGTACACTTGATTTATTACTGTCTGTTTATTTCTCTGGGCATATAGTAAAGTATGTTTGTATATTAAGTGGCATACTAAATCCAATCCATATATTTAAGCAAAACCTAGTGCATGGAGTTACAAATGGTTAAATGTCTTTGGAATTCTGAAATGTTACCAACCTCAACTTGATTAACAAGCACTAACCTCTTTCAGGTTTCTATCCTGCCCATTCTCCCATTGAGTCTGTTTTTCCAAAATCATCGACCAATGTGGCGGAATCTCATTTGGTTTCTCCAGTGCCAGCAGAGCCCGGAAGACAGCTGTAAGAGCCTGGGATGGTTGCAGGTTTCCTTTCGGCCTCTTATCTTTTTCTGCAGACTGCAGGTATCGATTATTAGACAAACCACCGTCCTCAGAGCCAAATCTGCCATCCGTGCTTTTTTTCCCCATGAGATGACCTGCGAACAATCACCATGGCACAAAAGTAAAGTAACATGCAAAGCATCCTATGAACAGCTATTGTGAAGGTTTATGCTTTAAAAAAATGAAAATTAATTTGCAATGTATCTAAAATGTTACATCATCTTATATAGCTTCTCTTCAAAACCAGCATTTATTTCATGAACACAGAATGTCACTGTTAATTTCCCAACAAACAAACAATAGAAGAGAATAGCAATTTAGGCATCTATAGTATATTGGAATACTGTGATGATCTGTAACATCCTTGACATCTGAATCGTAACCTTGCAACTAGTGTTGGACACTAAAATCCCTTAATACATCCCGTGACTAAGAATCAGGCACTTAGGATTCAGGATAGAGTTGTACATGGTGTGTCAGAAAGGTTTCAGCACTTCTGGAAATGTGATGTGAAGGGGCATCCATCTTGGGACTGTCCATCCTCTTGCAAACTACAGCCTACTGACTGGTATTGTCATTCTTGCAGTACTCTTATCTTTTAAACATTTATTTGTATTTTTGGGGAACAGGGAGATTATTGTAGATTCAGGAAGGACTGCTATAATCTACAGAAAGGTAATTTGCCAGCATCAGCTGCGTTTGTTCACAGTCCTGGGTAACTTTACTAATCACCATCTTTTCAAGGGCTTAAAAAACAGGCTTTCAAATGTTTGAGGACAGATTTAATTGAATGAGACATATTGCAAATGATTGGTCCTAAATTTGACAAAAATTTGCAATTAATTAATAATGAGTCATGTAAGATTCAAGTGTTTGGATCACAATTTTCCTACTAGTGTGATGTTGAAAACGTTGATTAATAAGAGGGAAGTTCAGCAATCACGGCGAAAAGGGTTTTTAAGTGCCCCCGCCTTTCAATTATCGCAATTAAATCTTAGTCAGAGTTACTTGGCTATTAGAATGATACCCTTTAGTGGATATAATAATGCAGTTAAAGAGCCCGAGCAAATATCCGGGAAATGTCTTATGAACAGCTTAAATCATTTTTCATTTAATTGCCAAATACTTTTATGAAACCAGCATAAAAATTGTCATACATGCTGCTCGCTAATTGTCCTGTACGGATATAAATCTTTATAACAACGATTTCTCTTAAACACGAATTAAAAAGAAGATATGAAAAAAAAGCAATACGCAAAGCAGTGCTATTTTACGACGATTTCCCTGTATAACTGCTATAATCATTCATTTAAAAAGAGACCGACAAGATTTCAATGAATTGTTACACACAGTCGTAGATTCGTGGTAAATCTGCAATAATAAACACCGATTTGCATAATAGAATGAGTCGAAAATACGGTGGTATATTGGCTCATGTTTTCAAATTTCACGTTAAATTTAACTTGATCTGTTACTTTAAAGAAATGATTTTATAATTACTAGTTTGCATGCTTAGTATTGGTAGTTAAGTATGTTAACGGGACTTGTAAATTATCTGCAATGACGACTGTTAGTAGTTTTATTTAGATTAACTGACGAAAAAACTTACATAATGAAAAGCAATGATTAAAATGTCCATTTCGAATAGATGGATCTGAATAGCCCATATCACAGTTCCATTACAAAGCTCACATTTAGACTACACCGTTTAACAAAGTTGTCTTTAAGATTAACTACCGATGTTATAAAATTATAACAACTCAGCAGAAACTCTGATTTTTAAGTGCGTTGTGGAATGATTTCTTTCAGGTTCCTTTCAGCTTTGGATGTAAAATTGGTAATAACATCAGCATCTGATACAGTATAAAGAATATCTTTAATTATTCTGGGTGATTGCTCTTTATTGAAATGTAGTAATTAAATATTAATTTATTAATTCATAAAACACACAACGCGAAAGTGGAGTCTTACCTACTGCCCAGTGATTTCCTCTGGAGTTAATTTTGCCAAGGGATCCAACATTTTCGGATAAAACTTGCATCGTACATCCGACGAAAACTAACACAAAAAGAAAAAAAGAAGAAGTGTATCTCAACACTAGAAATTCCGTCTTCATGGTACGAGTTCTTGAACGTCGGAAATTTTATTCAGAAGTGTGATTTCCTGACTTCATCGATGCTGCCTACCATATATCTGTTGTTCTTACTAATGCCCTTTAATCTCCTGTCAATTTATAAACAATCGTGATGAAGCTTAAAAAAGCAATTCAAGTACCATGGCGTGCGCCCAAAACTTTTAGTGTCAGGTACAGAATGATATCATGGTATATATTTCCACTTCAAAGTCTTTTACTTCACGGACCTTTTAAAATACAGCTTGTTTTGGTAAATGAAAAAAAATCTAATTGACAGATCTGGAAAGACCTGATATTATCTCGAGGGGTGGGTATTGTTTGTGGAGTACATCAGCAAGAGGTGTCAGCGTTTTTTAATTAAAACCAATGGCCTACTTCCCGACAAGCATTCTGTATTTAGGGGTGTTAACAGATAGTCGATTCGTCTACAAACATTTCCTGGTGATCTATGTGATCTATATTCCTAGAATTCAATACATTAGTTTATTATTAATTAAGGTATAATACTAAACTTTGTGCCAGACTTGTTTGTCTTCCATAAATGATCCAACTAAGTATATGAGGCAATTTTTACAGACTGGCTTAGTTTTGTATTTATTTGGACAATAAACTAGTAAATGTGGTGTTTGCATGTTCTTGCTGGTGTCATCATTGTGCGTATTGCTTCCGGGATCAGCTCCATACGGTCAAAACCCTGCAAAGGATGAGCAGGTATAGAAAACGGATGGATATTTACGTATTTTTCACTTTCAGGAAGGAACAAAGTGATGAAAATTCTACTATTCTAACAAGCAATAACTGACACCAAAATGCGCAACTAAACACTTCATTTTCAGTGTCATTTTTAATAATTTCAACAACCCATAATGACACTTGATCCATTACTGCAGCCCAGTCTCTCTCCACTCATTTGTGTCTAAAACCATTAATTCCGTCTTGGGATCCATAAGGCACCCAAGTCACATCTGGAAACATCTGGTGTGCCCAAAGGTTCTGTCCTTGGACCCCTGCTCTTCTTGCTGTACTAATTCTCTGTGTCCAGCTGAACTCTCGAAAACTCAAGTCAACTTTATCAGTTATCACAACATCGCTGTGCCGCTTCCATCATCAGTGCTGTCTCCTTCGAGGTCCACCAGAAACCTTGATGCACTTGCATTCATTTCAAATCCTTGGTGCTGCATTGGCTTTCAGAGTTACTAACAGGGCAGCACCTACTAAGACTGAGCAACTCATCAAGACCTCATTATACTGTAAGTCTCACTCTCAACATTTCTCATGTGTAGTTTCTCAAACAAGCTACCCACCCACATAAAGTCAGTTGAATCTCTCTAAACCTTTGAGAAAAGCCACATACCACACATCTTTTCTGGGACCACCTGAAATAGTTCTTCATTGTCACCCATCCCTTGGTTATGGTCTCTTGACGATACCTGATGGTCTTGTATTTTGCGCTTGTTTAGCAGAAACCTAGTCCTTCAGGTGTCTGATCCATAAAGGTCTGTCGTTGGGTTGTTACAATGTTTTGTAATGCATGATAAAGCTTTTGCTCCAATGCTAACTTGGACTGACCCCTCATTGAAAGGACAGCTTAGCTGCACTAGATAGTCGGCTGCTTATGGTGTATTTGCCTTGCTGTGTATCACTTTCGATAAATTCTCTGCAGGTAATGACACTGAGCTTGCGACCTGATAGTCGCTGGCTGAAATCTTGTGATTGCCATGGTGATTTCCTCATTGGGCCCTTGAGAAAGGCCCCAAAGACAATGGCTTCATGGACTGGCTGACCCTGCCTTCTCAGGTATTTGTCTCTTTATATAAAAATGTCCGCTAAACAAATAAAATGAGAATAAAGAAACTAAACCATAATGATATATGTCTAATGGATATTATTAAACCACAACACTGACTTTCACCTTCAGGTGCATAACAGATACACAGGGTTGTAAAATGAAACTTTTATAAAGACTTTGTGGGGCTTCTTTGTCTTTGACTGAATCCTATACTGGTCCTTCAGCTCTGAATTTGTTTAAGCTATGGTTCTCCAGATATCTGTTTGTGCCTTTTTTTTCCAACTCCCGCTTCATGTGTTATTGGTTGCTTTTCGAATCTCAGAGATCAAGTCCATTGTCCTATTGACACCTATGTAGCCAAAAGAGAATTGAAGGAGAAACCATTGTTTTAAGCTTGGGCTCAAACACTTAGAGGAGGGAACATGAAACTGTTACCCAGCTCATGTCAGTATACATAACAGTATACAGTAAAACTACTACTTCTAGCACAAACAATACAAAGAGATCATTATTGCGTATCTGAATCCCTTCAAAAGGAAATAACATATTCTGATAACTGGTCGGATCTTGAATCCATGATCTCATTCACATGTGTCCTGCAGTTTCTGGTCCATCTACTCTGGCTCCCAAGCACATGTGAAACACTCAACCATCCATCCATCCATTTTCCAAACCGCTTATCCTTACTGGGTCGTGGGCGGTCCGGAGCCTATCCCGGAAGCAATGGGCACGAGGCAGGGAACAACCCTGGATGGGGGGCCACTCACACACCATTCACTCACACATGCACACCTACGGGCAATTTAGCAACTCCAATTAGCCTCAGCATGTTTTTGA
>JAODJX010000119.1:18148094-18169939 GCA_026776945.1 Isichthys henryi | reverse complement strand
GGGGAGAACATGCAAACTCCGCACACATGTGACCCAGGCGGGGATTCGAACCCGGGTCCCAGAGGTGTGAGGCGACAATGCTAACCACTGCACCACCATGCCGCCCCACACTCAACCATCAAATCAAAATGTTAACAAATATCTACCTACTATATTTAGGTCCAGAAGAAATCCAGCCCAACAATTATTGAAAAACACTCCCATATTATTTACTAAGTGTCATTTTTAAACTGGCATTTTATTGTGTCAAACATCAAGCAAGCAAACAGACGGAATGAATGAATGAATGAATGAATGAATGAATGAACGTGCCAAAGAATAGGTAGCATAAAAGGTTGGCCACTGTGTAGGGCGTGTTGACTTTTATTAAAGGGTGCTGAGTCATATGCTGGATGAAGTAGATCATTACCAACATGTGTGCTATAGAGAGCAAACTTTCCCAAAGTTAACAGTAAAATGATATTTATGTGAACTTTGAAAGTAGAGAGATATAGTACTGGACCATTGTCAGTGAGGAATAGCAAGCAACTTCCTGTAGGCTTTGGTGCAATTTTTAAAGAGATTATAATGTTTTAATGCTCAATATAATTACTGCAGCAAATATTTATTAATAAATTAAACTAGTAACTGAAAAATGTCAGTGCTTAGACAATTCACCTTAAAAACCTCACTCCAGACCTCCATAAAGCTGTCAATTACTATTACCCTGTATTTCTCTTTTAGCCAGTAAGTAACAGTCAGAAGGTTTGTTTTCAATCAAAAATAACAGTGATGTAAGCATGATCAGACAAAAAACATTTAAATTATTATAAAAATAAGATTTGAATCCCAAACCCCTCCATCCAATCTCCAACGCAAATAGCTTCCCTGAAGAATTCCTAGACACCTAGTCCAAATATAACCTAGTGCAGCACGTACATGGGTAATACCGTAGTGAAAACTGCTGGACCTCTTTTTAAACAATGCCCTCCTTACAACTTTTGTTGACCACAGAGAAATAATCTATTCTTTTCCTAGTAACATAGGATTCAATTTAGAAACGAATTCTGTCGCTTTCTCTTCCATCTGGACTCTCTTCAGGATAGATTTTTCTGGCATCTGGAGTGAGAATTTTGGTCTCTGAACCACGTAAGAGAGTCACTGGGGCTCACGTTGGCCCACGGCTGCATGGACAATGAGACCTCTTCCAATCACCTGTTTACTCCAAAGTTAGAATTTGGAAGGTGAACCCACGTTGCTGCAGGATGTTTCTTGTACTCGCATCAAGGACATTGGAACTAAAAGGAACTGCAATTATGTGCCATTTAAAAAAATAAAAAAATCCAAGCTAAAGTGGATATGCACTTAATGTAATGATAATGTAATGATTCTCTTTTATGTAAACACAAGGTTTATACATTATTAGTTCGCACTAAATTTCATGCAACGTGAAGCAGCATTGTTCTGATAAATTTGAGGAGAGATTGTTAATTTGATGTATCTTATCTTCGTTTGATTCGGGAAATTACAACGAAATGGGCTGCTAGCAACTCAGCACCGATAGGTGGCGATAAAAAGCCTTTCTTTAAATCTGTACCGTCGTAATCCTTGAAATATAAGTAACAAAGGAAAAGGGTTCTTGATCTGCGTTCTAATCCAGGCTGGTTTCTGCCACAATATACAAAACCTCTGCCCATATTGAATTTACCTTGACATTTTGAAGTCACTGAAAACTCTTGTCGTGGGCGAATATATCAGTGTAATTCTTTGGTTAGTAATATTGTCTGTAAATTTAAGAAACCAGTAAAACGCTGCTACAAAAATCTTTGTTAACTTCCTGTCATACTAACAGTTCATCTTTACGGACTATTACTGTCATGCAAATACATATATGTGTTTGTGGCTTTTTTCAGAATGTAATAAAAATAAAAATAAATACTACAATGGTACAAGGAGGCTTAAACATTTTTAAAACAAAAATTTATGACTTTGCTTTTTGATAGATGGATATTCTTATTAAGAAAAGAAAAAACTTATAGAATAATTTAAAAATAAAGATTCTATGCTATTCTGTTCCAAACCCCTCATATTTCTGCTGTGTTAAGCCATGTTTACCCTCCGAAATATCACACTACCTTAGGCTGAAAGGCAAGGCAGGGAACTAAAGACATTCTGGAAATTCTTTCTTCATGGGCCCCCAGATGCCTGCCTCCCCTTGCCCGTGCATGATAAAGCTCTTGTCCCATAGTAGCAGTGAGTCCGTATACTTCATTGTCTGGGTATTTTTAATGTGCCGCACGCAGACATTTTCACATTTCTTGAGTAGGATGTGAAGTAGAAGTTATCTGAGCATTTGATATTTCAATATTTGATAGTTCTGTAGCTGTTAGAAGAAAAAAAAAACATCTAAGTTTTAGTGCAAAGTGTCACTTCAAACTCAACAAGGCGAAGAAAAGTTCATTATATTGTTAGGATTAGTTCTGTGAAACACTAATTCCTATGAATTCCTTTGAAGCAGGATAGTGTAACCTTTTACAAGCAAGATTATCATTCAATGGAAGAATACAAGGGATATTGATCCACTGCTACAATAACTGGGTAAATGGGTTTAGTGTTTTTCAGTTTTGTTCAAAGCACAATTGTGCCTAGAGACAGACTGTTTGTGTTTATGTGGATAATAACAGTTTGCTACACTATCCAACACAAGAGTCCAGCATGCATTAAATGCTGATGGAAATAAACATTGCTATCAAATTTCATAGGCAGAAAGTGATTATCTCAAATGGGCAAGTCAGTATTTTAAACATTCATATTCGAAAGAGGTCCCACAAACATTTTAGGTGAATAAAGACCTATGTTATCTTATACCTTTAATTTTAAATCTGTTGTATTGAGGCAAATAAAAAATACATTAGAATATACCTATTTTTTCATTCCAAGCCTGCACAGCTGGAAAAACCCTTGAGCTGCCTAAACACTCTCTGCTGCTTTTAGGCAAGAAAATCAGTGTATATATAATACTGGAAATGCCAGATAGATAGATAGATAGATAGATAGATAGATAGATAGATAGATATAACGACATGATTAACTATTTGTATATATTTAGTGTATAGTTTAAAAAAATCAAATGCAAACATTTACTAGTTTAAAACCGATATGAAGAGTGGATCACAATAAATAGTGATGTATCTTAAATTTATATTCACACAATAAGTTAAAATCGTTCTTAATTAGACGGTACTGTATACAGAAAAGAAGCTGTACTGACACCGCGACATCCTTTGTATATGTTCAGGCTACATCATCACGTTCACAATTGGAGTGCAGAGCAAAGGCTTATGGGAAATAGGCAGCCAAGGTTGGGTTGATGCTGAAGTCTCAATACAGCTGCAACGCATAGGAAAAGAGGATACAGTCAGTGCTGTAAATGGATACTGTAAGGACGTCATTGCCCAGTTCGTTTCGTATTTGTCTGTGAATAAACAAACTCGTCCTCTTATGAGCAAAGCGTTTTGAAATGAAGGATAAAGAAAAAGAGGGAAGTAGCGCACCATATGAAATAGTAAAGGATATGCGTAACCCTTAGCTTCGTCAGGACCGCGGAGGCTGATGGGTAAGTGTGCCAAGCAACAGAATTCCTTAAAAAAAAAAGCGCCATTCAGTTCAAGAACCCCAACATTAAAATTATCGTCAATATATACATTTTTAATGTATTTTGACGGCTTTGGTGTATTTAAACGTTCCCGCTTACGCCGTATCAACATGCAAACGGAGATCACGTTCAACGAACTAGACACAAACAGCACAGCTCGCCTGTATCATACCGCGATGGCTGACGGGAACGACAACCTATAATTCTCCATAAAATTCTCAACAAAAGCTTTGGCGACAACAGCAGTTTGTGATCCGAAAATGCAAGATGATATCGTGATGGATTAGTTTTACGAATATCTGAGAGTGAAGTCATATTTTTACACTAGGCAGGGATAAGAACGTTACGAAGTGTATTCTGGGTATGGAAGAAATCCTTGGGAATAGAAAGAAATGTTCAGTTAACCTATATGGGTATTATAAAGGCGTAAATGTTAAGTAAACTTCATATCGATGTCTGTGCGAGTGAAGTTTATTGTTAAGGAATATACCTTCAATGCAAATTATGGTTTTGACTGCATCAAGACGGAATATCACGTCACGTGACTAGCCCAGCATTATGGGGTGGGCATCAGTTTCTGGTCTCTTACCGTGTATATATGCAATACACCACGGCTTTCATAGTTCTTTGTATTCTTCCTTGGCTTTTTAAGAGTTGGGAAAAGTTTTTAAGCCTAAAATGAATTTGAAACCTCTCTTTCTCCAACCAAATCATTACAATAGGTATTGATAAGATATGCTGATGGATGCATTGCTGAACCTGGTGTTCAGGTCATGGCTGTCTTTTATTCTGCTGAATTGGCCTACCAGAGAATTTTTCCTAGTCAGAAGATGTCACGTAACTCTGATTGATGTTTCTGTCAGTCGCAGTGTACAGGTAGGTAGGACATATTTCCCCTCATTACCTTCAGAAATGTGTGTTTACTTGTAATGTGGTTAACAATGATACTTATGTATATGTATGTAAAGGAGTGGTTGTGTTTTTAAACAGGCAGTGTTAAACTTTGTTTCATATTGCCACTGTGTACTTATTAACTGGTAACACTGTTGAAGATTTTCTTATTGTCCAAAGTTCATGTTAGGTGTGCTGATTAAAAAATATATATTAAGCAGGGTGCCATCTGAGCAAGTATGATTCAAGTATGATTCAGTGCAGCCTAGGGACCAGTGCATTCTTCTTCTTCTTCTTCTTCTTCTTCTTCTTCTTCATAATAATAATAATAATAATAATAATAATAATTGTTCCATTTCAAGTTGGGACCCTAAACTTCTTTTTCCCAAAACACAATAGATGGTGCAATATAAATGAATTGTGTCATTGCATAATAGTCAGATGAGAATGCTGCAGCTTCATTATTTCCATGGAAATCCTATAAATGTTTGTTCTAAATTGCAGGTTGAGGAGGACCAGCCACTACAGAGAGCTGGTGATTCTGCAGGTGGTTTGGGTAGAACTTCGGCAAACTAAGTGTCAGGTGAGTGTAAGTTTCATGGACTTCTAACACTATTAATAAATTTATTTTTTTGCTGTCTGATACAGTGTTAAAAATAATAGAAAAATCTGTGATTTATAAAGACTACTACGATCAGCCTTTTTCCTGCTGAGCTGGGAAGCTGTGCAATGGGAGGCCTGTTGTAGGAGGTTATGGAACAAGTTCCACGACATTCTGTTGAGCAGTACCATTAATATGATTCACTGATTTACATGAGGCCAAACGGGAAATGAGATTCATCTTTTTAGCCACACTCAAGATGGAAGTTGCCATAGCTCCCCTGTGTTTTGTAGTGAGCACACTTTAGCATGGTTCAGTGAAACCTGTTTGTCAGTAAGCAAACACACATTTGTTCAAAATGTAAATAGTTGCTTTAGTTGCCATCCTCAGTACTGCCGTAATGTTATGGGGGCCCCTTGATATGAAACGGTTTAGTGAAAGTCTTACATTTTTGGAGGGATACCAGAAGGTTTCGTGTTTCAACTTGAACGGTTGCCTTACTGCTTTACAATTACATTTTTTGTCACAAAACTAAAAAAGTAATTTGTTCAAATACAACATGCATACAATACAAATACAAATACAACAGTGAACAAAAACATGCTGTGGGTGGTACGCTTCTTTCTCTTAGTGATACAAGAGGGTGTGCAGCAATAGTTTATGAATTTTAATGGCACAGTGTACCCTTTGTAAAGTAATAATTATTTTGTCAGTGTCAGTTATAAATGGATAAGTGATTTAACCGTGTTCAATATGTGCTGCTCATTCACTTTAAATGAAACTGTGTTAATAGTACAACATTTTAGCATCTTTTTAGCATTTTATCCAGCAAGATTTTTGTATTTGTGTAAATTTACATTGGCATACATTATACCTACTGACTTTTAAACCTTTAATAAAAACTTTAATACCAGTATTTCATATATTTGCTGTCCTGAAGGCTGCTTTAGTCTAGACCATAAAGATGTATGAGCCTAGTAAGACTAAAGTGTTTTTTCATTTTGATTTTAAATAATTGTGGCTGGATTTGCAATAAGAGATGTTTTACTCAGTCATCCCCATTCAAAGGAAATTATATTAAATGTATGTTAAAACATTGAACATTTTTAAGCTGATTTACTTATTTAATATTTATTCCTTACTTTTCTGAATTGCACTATCGATGTTGCATCTTTGTGCAATATGTATAGGAATTGTTCCGGAAGAGTATATTCTCAAGTTTTGTGTAGCACAATGCAGTTTTATATGGTGGTGTAACCTTGTAATTTGGTTACTTTTTATTCTTTTTCAGTTGTCATTGTTTGTCCTTCTGTCTGTTTAGAATTGTTTTGTTTCCACTAGATGGGTGCACTATGTAGGAGCTAGGAAAGGTGGCTCAATCCACGATTTTCACAAAAGGCCTAATTCCACATGTTAGGTTGCCCACTTTTTCTTTCGGCTGTTTGAAATTGCAGTGTGAAAAGAAATTAATTTTACTATCTGGGTCGAGGTTTTTTTTTTATTAGAAAAAACAGGGGTGTAGCTGGGGTGCATTTTTGTATGATTTTGAGAGACTGGGTCAGTAACAGGTTTGTTTTCTAACCCAACAAAGTGAAATGGTTTGTTACCATGGAATTACAGTGTGCTGGTTTGTTTTAATTATCAAAGGTCGGGGGGAGGGGGTGGGTGTTTGGTGGGGGTCCAGTGCATTTTAAATGAGAATACTCTTTGGAAGATTGTTAATGGTATTATTTCTATGCAAGTATGGTCTAAACTACAGCACCCTAGCAAACAAAGAGAGGTATCTCACTGTAAAAATTTCCCTTCCCATCGCAATGTTTTTTGCAGTGCTTAAAAATGACTGCTTGCTGTTTTGTTGTCAGTGTGACAACACAGCTGTATTAATTGTGTTCGACCGTTCTGTAGAAGAACAGTTCTTTGGTGGTATATCTGTGGTATTATATGATGGCATACGTTATTAAGGCCTATTTAATTTTACATTTAGATGTCTATTGTTCTCTCTTCAATTTTCTCTAATAATATTCTCCATAGACAAAATAGCAACTTAATGTTGACAGTGAGTTTAAGCAATAATGTGAAGATATTAAACATGTATTGTGTAAAAGCACTGTGATCTCTGCAAGCAAGCAGGGAGAGTGGGCACTGTGTGTCAGTGGCTGTGCTGCTGCAGAAGGCTTTATGTGGGGTGACCGGAACCGGCTGAAACTGGTTTGAGGCAGACTGAAGCTCATGAACAATGCAGTCACTGTGCTACAGTAAAATAGCTTTCTGCTTCATGGCAGCCAAAATAGCTGAGGAGCTTGCAGAACAGTACCATCCCAAACAGTATGGTTGCACACTCTGATTCAGTGTTCGGGGTATGTAGACTGCAGCAATCAGAATACATTCTGTTTGACTGATGGATGAGAGAACTGCTCGGGAGTCGGCCTGTAATGGTGGTTATCTGTCGTCTGTTGGTGCTATGGATGACAGAGGATTACGCCATCTCTCTGGATGTAACATGACCCATTTTTGGGCCCGGTCTGGTTGGGAAGTGGAATGCTTTTTTTGAGGGTGGGGGTGCTAATTACAGGAAGAAAGATGGTTTTGCTAGAGTCCCAGGAACGCTGAGGGTGAGAAGTGGCCGATTTGCATGTTTCCACCGCAGTGCTTGTATGTTCACTTGTGTAAAATCTGAAGCAATGAAAAAGCACGCTGGTTAAAGGGGAAAATAGGGAGGAGGGTGGGGGGGCACAAAAAAGTGTGTCAGTGTGTACCAGTGCATTACACATTCATCTCTTACCGTCAGCAACCATCTTTGTGTCGTGTTGGCCATGTCTTGTACTAGGCCCTTTCTCACTACAGCAGTGTATAACCATGGGATGTCCATCTGTGTCTTGCTTTTCACAAAACATCACTGTGTAACTATAACGTAAACAGCTTCATGGATGTTTATTGAATGCATGAGAACATAGTTCTGACAAAGCTGTACACCCTTTACCCATCATCAGACTGGGGCATCGGCTGAATGCTGGTTGTTAAACACCAGCGTTTTGGCTGCTTTTGTTGAATGGCTTTTGTCCTTTTGTGTGTGTGTGTGTGTATGTGTGTTCGCACCATAGTGGCAATCAGCACAAATCCATTTGAATTTAATAACATCCTGTATCTTTTGTTCTTTAGTTTTCACAATAAAAACTACTAAAATAAAGGCTTGGAATTGCCCCTCTGAACAAACAGATTCATAGCGACGGTCTGCATTTTTTCTGATTTCTTTTTAACTGAAACCATTAAAGTCCTCAGTTTTTTTTCTGCTGTAAAAACCCTTTGCCGCATTTGTTAAACATCCATCTATTTAATTTTGAGTGTTTTTGTCATATAGCATGTTTCTGTTTTTTAATCCAGTGACCTTATTGACCATATTTCATTATTGGTATGTAGTCTTAGCCAAGGCGTTTTTTCTTCATTTTACAGATTTTGCTGCCTTTGTGGTTTCATTTACCTGTTATATATTTTGCTGATCTTATTCACTTAAAACATGGCAAGTCTGACGTTTTCATCTTCTGAAGCTAAGCGGGCCTTTTCAAGGCTTTTCCCCTTACATTTGGCTGCTGTGTCATTCAGCCTTTAAGAGTCTAAGGACTGTGCTGGATACATATAGAGAAGCATGAAGGATATATCATCTTATGTAATACAATTTTGCATTACGATGACTGATTGTGTAGCACAAATGGTATGTTTTTCCTCACGTCATGTGTTTCTTGTAAGAGTAAACTAATTAAATTAGATTTTAAAAATCTTAATCATTTTTATCTACTAGTTTTTTTTTAGGTTTTACCACTGACTTTTCACATGTCCCATATATATTGTAGTATGGGAGAATCTTGAACTCTTTTTATGACTATAATTCAGTAAAAAATTACAGGGCGGATTCTCATAAAACAATGATATTGGGAGCCATATTCCCAGTAAGGGTGACTGGGATACCTGAATGGGATGCTGTAGGCCGTTGATTATGTGCTGTTCCCACGTCAGCTTGGTATAAAATTTCTTTATATGTTATATGTAATACGTTGCTCATGCACAATCAGAGCTAAGGGTTTGTCTTTTTTTAATTACTTAAGAAATTATTTGTGACCTATTTATCATTAATTTCCTCTCACTGTAACAAGTACTTAGATTTGGGGGAAAAATATGTTATATGCACAAAGCTAAGTTCCTTCATTAACTAGCAACAGCGTTGCACTGTTGAACCCCTTTAGCAGTGCTTGGTCTAAAGTGTTTCACTTGATGGGGGTTGATTAACTGGCACTCAGCATCGCAGGAGTATGTGTTTGTAAAAGGTTATTTTCCCTGTAGCTTTTTTTAAATAAAATAAAATAAAAACTGGCAGTGAGTAATAAACTTCATATTATTATTTTGCATTTAAAAGAAATTATCGAGATTTTTATACGTACTTGTGCTATATATCACTTTTATTGTATAGCTCCCTTTAAGCTTGTTCATTCATGCTTGTTTGTTTTTGACATTTTTATGCAGATATAACTGGAATAAATGTTAGTGTACATACGAGTATGTAGTAAACTGTGAAATCTTGCAGTGGCCAATGACTAATCAGTGACATTTTAGATTGAAGTTAAGTATTTATGTGAGTTGAATAGAGTAGATTTGGCATATTTGAAAAATTAGACCTTTAATGTTCACTACAGTTCACGAAATACAAAAGCTTGAGTAACAAAAGTGTGAGTTTTAGCGTTGATCTCGTAATACTATAAAGGTTTAATAATTTCTCGTAAATTGAAATAGATTATTTGAATGGAATTGCACACCAGCGATATTTTTGCTCCCTACCAGAGCAAAAATCTGGACTTTCTAGGAGGGAGCAAAAACGTGGACCGTTGTGGGTCCCAGGGGATCGGGTTAGGACACACTGCCCTACCCTATAATTACTGAATTATGTTGCATGTTAAAAACGTGGTGTCCTTCAGTGCTTACTTAAACTTTCATTTGTATGATTGTACTAATTATCATCTGCGTTTTGGGTATGATAAGAGGCACAAATGAAAATAAAAGTAAATATTCTCTTTTCATGTCTCACATAGGTTTGTTCAATAGAATTTTAAGATCATGGGTGATATGAAGACCCCTGACTTTGATGACCTGCTTGCTGCCTTCGACATCCCTGACATGGTCGATCCCAAGGCGGCCATAGAGTCAGGCCATGATGACCATGATGGGCAGCTCAAGCAAAGTGTTCACTCTGAGGAGGAATCGCAGGTCCCTTCAGCACCTGACGTGGGTGTCAGTGTCATTGTGAAGAACATCCGTAACATTGAAGCCAGTGAGCATGCACATACAGAAAAGGAGATTCACCCCTCTCTGGGAAATGGACTTCAAAATGGATTCTTGGCCATGCCCTCTAATGATCGATACGGAAAAGACATCGGAAAGTCTCTGAGTGATGAAGGACATGGACTGGCAATGAATAGCTCCTCTTTCAACCAGTTCAGTCCAATTTCCAGTGCAGAGGAATTTGATGATGATGATAAAATTGAAGTTGACGATCCACTGGACAAGAAAGATAACCTGCCCGGTTTTCGAGCGAATCCCCTAACTGGATCAGCTGAAAAGAAAGAAGATGAATCCCCAGATGTCATTTCGGGGGACCTGTTAAGCAGGTCTGGGACAAATGGAGATTTTGATAAAACCAGTATAGAAACCAACAATAGCTTGAACTTGTATGATATTCAGAAACCAAGGAAAACAGAAGATTCCAAAGAGAGAGCATCAAATTCTCTAGATCAAAAAGAAAGTGGGGATGTTGCAAGTCTTAGTATGTCCAGTGTGCCTCAGGCGAAGTCGAAATCATCATCTAAGCTCTCCTCCTGTATTGCTGCTATTGCTGCTCTGAGCGCAAAGAAAGCTACAACCGATCCTGTAATTCCTGACCTGCACACGTTCCCTCGTGATTCGTCCATGGAGCCAAAAGAGAGCCCCAGAGTCAGTGAAAAGCCTGCCGATCCCGAGCCGGCACTGGAGCTGGTGAAGAAGATGTTCTCCAAACAGCCAGAGAGTCCCTGCAGTGTCACTAGTGAAAGCAGCAGTAAAGGGTCTCCCTCTTCCCCTGCAGGCTCCATTCCAGTTATCCCCAAAGTCAGAATTAAAACGATAAAGACTTCTTCAGGTCAGATCAAGCGTACGGTCACCAGAGTCCTCCCCGAGTTTGATCCTGAAGGTCTTAAAAAAGGAACAGACCATGCCTCGATTGTGGTTTCCTCCCTGTTATCTTCCCCGACATCCACATCCGTGTTTTCATCCCCTTCCCGGACATCACTGCCCACCCCGGTGGTTGCCACTTCTGCTGGTGCGCCAATAGAAGTCACTAAGCAGATGACCATTAAGCCAGTAGCTACTGCTTTTTTGCCTGTTTCTGCAGTTAAGACTGCAGGCTCCCAGGTGATCAACCTCAAGCTGGCTAACAACACCACAGTAAAAGCCACCGTCATCCCTGCTGCTTCAGTGCAGAGTGCTAGCAGTGCTATTCTCAAGGCTGCGAACGCCATCCAGCAGCAGACCGTAATGGTGCCTGCCTCTAGCCTTGCCAATGCCAAACTTGTACCAAAGACTGTCCACCTCACAAACCTCAACCTTCTTCCTCAGTCATCAACAAGCACTTCAGAGCTCCACCAGGTGCTATCCAAGCCGCAACAGCCCATTAAGCAGGCTTTGATTGCTGCTCAGCCGCCTAAAAAAGTGTCTCGAGTCCAGGTACTTGCCAGCTCACAGAGCTCTGTTGTCGAAGCCTTCAATAAGGTCCTAAGCAGCATCAATCCAGTTCCAGTCTATGTGCCGAATCTAAGCCCCCCATCTGCTGCCTGCATCTCCATCCCATCACGTGGATACAAATGCCTGGAGTGTGGCGACTCCTTCGCTCTCGAGAAGAGCCTCACTCAACACTATGACCGCAGGAGTGTGCGCATAGAAGTGACTTGCAATCATTGTACCAAGAACCTAGTCTTCTATAACAAGTGCAGCCTCCTATCTCATGCCCGGGGACACAAAGACAAAGGGGTTGTCATGCAGTGCTCACACCTAATCCTGAAACCCATCCCTGCAGACCAGATGATCGCCTCACCCTTACATTCCTCTGTCTTGGCTACCACCACTGTCCACAATTCCATGGTGAATTCAGTGGGAAAGACAACACCTAGCCTCCTCAGTACAGTGGTCTCTGCCCCTTCTACGGCCCCGGTTGTGGCTGCTATGCCCCTCGAAGAAGACTCGTCGAGGCTGTGTAGGCACAGCTTGAAATGCTTTGAATGCAGTGAAATGTTTCAGGATGAAGCTTCTCTTGCAATGCATTACCAGCAGGCCGTGGAGTCAAGCGGACAGGTGTGTGCATGTGTGCAGAAGGTGTAGGTGTGCTTCCCCCTCGGATCAGTCATCACGTAGTCAAATTAAAGACGAGTGTTCCTATTTCAATCGTTTGACAATAGCCGTTTGTTTTTCCATACGTGCTGGTTTCTGTAGGGTGATTTGTAATTATATTGCCTCATCTGTTTCCATCAACATATTTGAAGTTTTATATAACCAATGTTTTTATTTGCAGGAATTATTTTCAATACCATGTTGCACACCTACCATTCAGTCAGTTTCTACAGCAGGACATATTTCTGTTTTTTTAAAAAAACCCTGATGATATCTTCTAGATATAGAAACAGCAATTGAGCTATTTTTGAATCCTGTGACGTCATTCAAAATATAACATTCCAAGTTTGTTGGGTTAATGTGCCAAGTCTTGCTCTTAAATGTTTTCCTCCTTAACAATTTACAGAAAACATGCAACATTTGCCAAATGCTGCTCCCAAACCAGTGCAGCTTTGTGTCACACCAGCGGATCCACCAGCACAAGTCCCCGTACATCTGTCCGGAGTGCGGCGCAGTCTGCCGTTCGGTCCACTTCCAAACACACGTCACCAAGAACTGCCTGCATTATACCCGGAGGGTGGGCTACCGGTGAGTGCCCCTCTGATTGCCCCTCTGTCTCAGTCCCTGACTGAATGAGCAGCTGATGCGCTTGACTGTATTGCCCTTTGTGTCACTTAGAGATTCTAGTAAAGTGCAGTGACTGAATCCATATGTGAATTCATGCTGAAAATGCAGCTCTGCAGCTACTTGTCTTATCTTTTGAGCAGCATGTTCACTGGGGAGTTAGGATTCGCGTGGTCTTTCCTGTGATTGCAAGGATGCTGGTTTAAATCCAGTAGCAAGACCCCCACCTCCAGTTGCCAGGGACTGGGGGGCCTTGCCTCCTCAAGTGTCTACTAAATACGTAAAAATGTCGTTTAAATATTTTATGCTTTATGACCACTGCCGCCTGCCGTAGAAACGCATTAAGTGACCATACAGAAATGACTCATCTGTCACGATACCAGTGCCTTTGTTGAATGTAGCTTGCCGCTTGATTCATGCTAATAAATGAATGGATATTGGAAAAGAAATGTGGTGCATGAGTAATAAGGTCTTATTATTTTTGCTCCGCAGCTGTGTACATTGTAGCGTCATCTATGCTGACGTAGCTGCCCTCAAGTCTCACATCCAGGGCACTCACTGTGAGATCTTCTATAAATGCCCCATCTGCCCCATGGCTTTTAAATCTGCCCCAGGGACACACTCCCACGCTTACACTCAGCATCCTGGTGTCAAGATAGGGGAACCGAAGTAAGTACAGTCATCATGTGACCACTTATTAGTCTATTGTCGGCATTTTTAATGAAGCGACGCACCTTTTTCTAATCTTTTTACACTGTTTCCTGTTATGGAGGAATACCATGCTTTATGTTCCAAGCGGTTACAACACATTTTAAAAGTTCACAGTTACCCGATAATAAAGGAAAGCTTGCATGACATTTTACAGGCTTACGTACCATTATGCATGGTAGCTTTAAGAGAAAGTAGTTTTCCTGTCCTTGACCTTCTACTCGTCTTGGATATCAACACGTACTAATGAGTTCCTGACCCTGCAGCAGGTGTTTGCTGTATGTTATACTTCCATCACGTGAAGGAAAAACTGTGATGACCACTGTTTGTGCACAGCATGGCACGTGGGGCGGTCATGGTGTAGATTTCTGGTTATTGTGGCCAAGGTCATGGAAATATTGTTTTTTTTTTTTTTTATTCATTTAAATGTTTATGTGTATTGTATAGTATCATTTATCCAGACATTGCCTTATTTAGATTTCTGTAACTTTATTATTGTAACTTCCAGGGGAAATTTAAATATTTGTGTAGAAACCTCACTGGTGCTAGTGACGAATCAGTGTGCTTTTTTGTCTATGGTGAAAACAACATAGATCAAGAGAAGATTTTTCTTACTTTTAAGTTGGAAAAATTTAAGTCGAAATGTTACTCAGTCAGGTTGACTCTATGTGTTGTTCTTGTCATCACACAGGCTGATTTACAAGTGCTCTATGTGTGACACTGTGTTTACCCAACAAACTCTGCTCTACTCCCACTTTGACCAACACATTGCCAATCAGAAAGTATCTGTCTTCAAGTGTCCAGACTGTTCCATGCACTACGCTCAAAAGCAGCTCATGTTGGATCACATCAAGGTACTGGTTTAAACCTTTTCCAGGGCTGCAGTGCCTCTAAAATGCTTTCCTATTATATTACCACATAGTATCTGCCACATAATGTATCTTTGTCAGTGTATGTGTAGGGGCTCTGGTGGAATAAACATTCCAACAGACTTGGCAACAGTTCTGTGTGGCAGCAGACTACCTCAAATATATTTTTTTCCTTTCCGAAGATCTTGTGTGATACAAAGTTTAATAGTTCAGGAAAAACATTAGTAGGTGATGCGCTGCCATGATTACATTTGTCCACATCTTTAGATCAGCTGGTAGCCAGAGAATGACGGTTCCTTTTGTCCTGTGACTCATGTAACTGTTTGCTTATACTGACATATGTTTTACTCATAATAGGCATAAACATCTAAGGCATCTTTTGTGGTACATGATGACTTTTTAAAATTTACTAATGCCTCTCTGATCTTAAAATCTGTAGTTAATTTCCACCATATTTCAATGATTATTTATATGTTTTTTCTTTTCTTTTTTTTTCTTTCTCCCACCAGTCTATGCACGGTACTCTAAAGACCATTGAAGGTCCCCCTAATTTGGGAATAAACTTGCCTCTCACTACTAAGCCCACTAATCCTATGGCCCAAAGCCCCAACAAGGAGGTCAACACATTAAATGGGATGGAGAAGAGCGAAAAGAAGCCCCAGTCCCCTCTGAAACGAAGCAGCACATCAGCCCTCCCCAAGAAGCCCACTAACCCTGGCTGGATGTGCCGTGAGTGTGACAGACTGTTTACCCAGAAGGAAGTCTACATCTCCCATATGAAGAGGGAGCACGGCAAGGTCAGTGCACTTCATTCACAGTCACTAACTCTGATTCCAGGGCATGGAAAACCGGACTTTAACTCACAAACCTGTTGAGATTTAGACCAGTTTCTCAGCTGACGGTAGGCTGCAAGACGATTTTCACTGGGTCACTGTATATCTTTACTGGTTAAAAAACAATAAGAAATCGCCACCCCCAGCTGACCACTTTTACCGTGAATTTTGTTTGCGACTTACTGACCAAGGAATAATGTGTGTGCTGAGGTTATACCCTCTGATCTACGTGTCACGCGAAATAAATATCATGCACTTTTTATAGTAGTTTTTTTTTTTGAGCAGTTACTATACAGCGGGAGCTCAGAGTGTTAAATATTTTGTTATTGTAAACAGCAAATGAAGAAGCACCCGTGTCGACAGTGTGACAAGTCCTTCAGCTCCTCCCACAGCCTCTGCAGGCATAACAGAATTAAGCACAAGGGCCTCCGTAAGGTCTATTCCTGCCCGTAAGTACGGCACGCAGACCCTGTACAAACACTAAGCACCACTTTTTTTGCTTTGCATATCTGATGTTCAAACAGTACAGCATTTGGCAGGATGTCTTACTAGTCAAGCTCTGTATGGGAGTTTCCATATAAAGACGTGTTTTCTTTCTCGTGATTGTTTTTGTAGACACTGTCCTGAGCCCAATCGCAGTTTCAGTAAACGACTGATGTTGGAGAAGCACATTCAGCTCATGCACGGCATCAAAGAGGGGAAAACGGCGACCGACTCCACAAACACTGACGACCCTTCAGAGAAGGAATTTGCCCAGGTATAAAGTAATAATTGGGCTCCATGCCTGTATTTGCACAAAGGAGAGAGATAGAAAAGCGGAATGTGAATCTGAAAACAAAATCTTTGGAGTCACCAAAGTCAGATCTAGGTCAGTGATACTCGTGAAGCACTCATAACTATGTTTCTTTCCAGGCCTCCAGCCCCAAGCGCAAACAGGAGGAGAATTCCATGGGCTTCCGTTCCCGAGGAGCGTCTGCGCAGCCGCTGAAGAAACTCAAGATTAACGTGTTCAAGGTGCACAAATGTGCAGTGTGTAGCTTCACCACTGAGGACATTGTGCAGTTCCACGAACACATTCCTCAGCATAAGTCGGACGGCTCTTCTTACCAGTGTCGGGAGTGCGGCTTGTGCTACACGTCCCACAATTCCCTGTCCCGGCACCTGTTCATTGTGCACAAGCTGAAGGAGCTACAGGGGCTGTCCCGGCAGAACGGCGCTGGGGACCAGGGTCAGCAGGAAAACCAGCTGAGTCCCGAGGACGCCGCTAATGGCGGAGCGTCGGAAACAAAGTGCAAAGTGTGTGGCAAGACTTTTGAGACAGAAGGAGCCTTGAATACCCACATGAGGACACATGGTATGGCCTTCATAAAGTCTAAAAGACTGAATACAGCAGACAAGTGAAAAGGCATTCCAAGAAAACTCTGGAAATATCGCCCTGTCTATGGATTCGAGTTTTCTTACGTTTTTGCCACTTGCAGCGCTATAAGTGAAACAGTATAATTAGACGATTCTGAGACATTAGTCCCTTTCTCCACTCACCTCTATATTTATACATACATACATACATGTGTGTTTGTGTGTGTATTTAGAAGTGTATATCATATATGCATACGGACGCGCACACATACACACACACACACACACACATATATATATACAGATGTACTCCTTAAGTGTTTAAAAATGTAATATATTTAAAAATTATGTATATTTAAATTTAAGAGGATACATTTTGTACAAGAAACATATTTATATGTGTGTTTTTTTTAATCAGCATTTATTTTAAAAGTACTTTCAGTCTCATTCACACCTTCATATTATAGGTAACATCTAAAACACGGTAAAGATGATTATCTGGACTGACATATCCCAAGAATTACTTTTATTTAGTGTCCTTACGGCTGAATATTTAGTTGTGTTAATCTTTTTGTTTTCTTAGAATCTTTCCCCTTTTTTTCGTTGGTCCGCCATGAAAACAGACACCCTTGGTCCAGTATCAGTTATTTGATTCTGGGTGGTGTATGGTGCTCTTTAGAATATGAGATTACCGCCCCCCAAAATGTTTCTCTGGTTACTGACCAGCATAAAACACCTTTTAGGTACTCGTTGGATGTCCAGCTCACTGAGAATTTATGCAACAGTGAATTTTAATCATATGTTAGAGTGGGATTTAAAGGACCAGTTGCAATTTATCAAAAAAATATATTGGTGCAAAGGCCAAGGTTTTACATGAGTGCAGTGGGTTTCCTTTGTAATAAGTGAAATTTGCTGTAACTTGTATATACAATTGGGAGCGGAAGTTTGTTAAAAATTTTAATTCGGGACAAAGGAGATTTTGTTGAGATAAACAAATGAATTTACATGAACAGTAGGGCCAACTTATTTGGACAATGCTAATCTTCTACAACCCTGATGGTGCTGCTGCTCGTAAACTAAGGCTATTGGGGCTGAAAATGTTAAAACAGAATAAATGCACTTAATGCCACAGAATGAAATATTTAAGGATGGTGAATGTCTGACTTTTGCGAGAGAGAGAGAGAAAGAAAAAGTAAATCTTTCAACACTTGATATTGGGTTAACGTGAATACATCTGTGGAAGGCAAAGGTATGAGTTTTACGAACTTATGTTTGATGTGACCTTCAGCCGTAATATTCATGTGACCCCCCCACTTTGTATCACTTCATACTTTGGATTTAGATGAAACTTGAAGTTTTTAAAGTATTCTCTACTTTTGTATAACAGCAGTTTCAGTATGGTTACTTCAGTTCTGGGTTGGAATGATAGGTTATTTTTCTGCACCTTCCACCATAATTTGGTAGTTTGTTTATATTGCAAAATATGGTTAAATATCGCTGTTACAAAATACACAGAATGATATAACCCATTGAAGTCATTGTTCCCTGCTTGACAGCGTTTTGTAAGCGCGTCTATGTTTCTGGTAAAATGCTTTGTCAGCAAGATCCGGCCTTTGCTTTCTCTTCCAGGTAGGTGCTGTTTCGCAGCTGTAAGTGTTGTCGTTGCTGCTAAGTCTCTAAGGAATGTTCAGACATGTACTTTTAGAGTAGAAAAGAGGCATTTTACTTTGCATTTCTGCAGAGGATAATCAGCCATCCGTTGGAGGTATTTTCTTCCATACTTCAAAATTCTGTTTCATTATGAATTACAACAACGTCCAGTTACTAAGAACATAAGTTTGAATGGAAGCGTTCCACAAGTTGATTTTTAAGGAATTATGTCTGTTGCAGTGTACTTGTAATACGCCATATGTGCTTTTTGTGTGAGGGACTTTACGTTTGAGACGTATCATACCATGTCTTTAGTCTTCATTTTTCTTCTCAGGCAGCTCTTTACGATCATAACTAGATTAGTTATGATGGAAATGTATTTTTTTTCCTTTGCACATATCTCAAGTTATATAGGCGTTCACCTTTTTGTTAATACGAATAATTGTTTTTATAAAATGTAGTAAATGTAAATACACCACAACCCCCTTCGTTTCTCATAGCGTAATAAAATTTTTAAGTTTAAAAATGGACACGGACATAGTACGGCTTGCCAAACGCTGTCTTCTCATTTTATTTAGCGAATGTTAAAATGCAGTGCTGAGGCAGTGAGTTTACACCCAATCAGATTTCAGACCTTTGATGGAGACAAGCTAAGAGAGACAGCCTGACTGAGAATGGGGGAACATGCTGACCTGTAGGGGTCTGTTACTCTCCTTATTCAACTACAAAGTAACTCTCAGAAATCTAAAACATGTCCCAGTGAAGGCTTTCGTGTTCTAGTCCTGTTGGGCAGGATTAACATTTTATTATTATTAGTTTTTTAAAAAAAGCAATGATATCAATCACTTCAAAAGTTTTCTGGTGCCAAGATAGGACACTAATGGTCTGTAACCCTCCACTCTCTTGATCTCTTGCTTCCTGCCAATCAATGTTCTCAGAGGAATTTTGCAAACCATATCTTTCCTTTTACTCTTTGTGGACTCTGTGAATTGTTAATAACGGCAAGGGAGATTGACCCAGCTGTCAGATATATTTGGGGGGAAAACGGACTTGCCTTTTCAAGAATGTTTATATAAATGTGAAACTGGAGACAGTTACATGTTCTTAGCTGGCAGTTAGCTGTAGCCAATCAGTGTCTTTAAATTTTGAAGTGTTTTACAATTAAAACGTGTTAAAGTAGAAAAAAAAAAACTTTATATTTGTGCTTTTTGTTTTTTTTTATGTCGTATTTCTTTGGAGATGCAATGATTTTGTTAGTCGGGTTTCTTTTATTTGTTTGTTTTTTTTACTTTCCAAGAACACATTTTGCATAGAAATGTAACTGCATGACAGAAACCATTAAGGGTTGCTACCTGTTTCTTAGTATGTGTCTTACTGCTGTTAGTTGTAGATGTCAAATGTTCCTGTACAGATGGTTATTGATGTCAAATAAATGAATAAACCTGCCCAGTTCGCTCTCCCTCATGTCGTGATTATCTGTGCAAAACCATGTGGAAGATTCAGAATAGGCTTGCAAAGACACTTTTTTTTTTTTTTTTTTAAAAAAAGACTAGCAACTGCTTGCTATGATTTACCTCCCCATCTGCTCTGATGAATTCTTATTGTGATGCTTCAATCTGCATGCATATTAGTAAATCTAGATGCGGCCATAAGTCGGAAATTTGAGGTCATGTGTCTCACTAGTCGAGTATTTATACCGTAGAAGGTCACAAAGAAGCTCAAGGCTCAATATGATGCTTCAGCTGAGTGTTGTTATTTTACAAGTAACAGTTTTTTCTTGCGTCCGTATTCATAATGTGACACAAAAATGCCTAGAGGACACAGAAGGTTTTCTCAGTGAATTGCACAATGACAAGCCAAGCAAGTATGCAATGTTAAGTAAGTACAACGTATTTCTGAATGTTTGTAATAATTTGTGAAAGGTTTGAATGTGACACCCTGTCATACTAAACATTATAAATGCTTCAGTATTGTTTTCCATGCTGGAATTTTCTGAAGTATGAGAATGGATATGCTTTGTAAGTAGTTTACAAATAGTCAAAACATTAGTGTTTCTGAACTGAAAATGATGCCTACATAAATATTTTAGTTTATGTTTTTAAGAATGATGATATGTCTTTACCATTTTAGTAGGCGCTGGATTTTGGTTTGGTTAATTTATTTTATTACGTTCACATAGTCAGGAGTGCAATTGTTATATAATGGCTACTAGCTCATAAAATTATCATCAGAATCAAAGCATAAGTAGGCAGTGAACTTCAGGGGTGAAGTGGATATATTTTGATTCAGATCTTCTGAACCTGACCTCTGACCAAATGTTATTGTAGTGTAACATAAAACAGGCATGATGAGAAATTTTAAGTTCCCCATTATTTGTTGATGTGTAGTTGTACAAATATAACATCCATCTATCTGATGGCAGCTTCCCTGCCTGAAATATCACAAAATAACATGCAATCTACCAGAATTGTTTGCAGAATGCTGTTAACATATACTTTTCATCTGCATATTTAATGATTTTTTTAAGCTGGAGATGTACATTGACTTTGCAGTTGGCTGTACACTAAATCGGCACTTCCTACAAATCTGTCAGGCGCCTCAAAATCGCTGGTAGCCCTCAGTGAAAGCTCCGTCTCCCAGGGCAGTGGCTATTCTTCATGACATCATGTGGCCTGTATTGTGTAAAGGAAGTAAATTGCCTTGAATGTTAAATGCACCGGTAATCAGTGCGCAATTGCAAACTGTACAAAGCAGGCATGGGGCAGGAAATTTACTTTAAAACTACAATAAGCACGTTGTTTCTTGTATCTTCCTACAGTGTATGACGCCTTTGGTAAAATGGGCAGTGACGTTGTGGGTGGAAATGTGAATCGCCCAGGGTCCCTTCAAGAGTGCTTGTTAGTTCACGGTCCTGCTTTTAATGGGCAGTTCTGTCAAGTGATTCTAAAACAGGTAAAGCTTATACCTTTATTAGAAATGATACAATAGGACTTTGTTTCAAATAATCATTCTCTTACAGATCTAGCCATGTTTGTGTTCTTGTGATCGTGAAACAGGAATCAATCCAGTACTTTGTTGACATATGTGTTCCTGTCTCCTGTAATGAAGACGAAGTACAAGCATTAGTTGTTTACAGTGAGTATCCAAAATGTAAATGCAAAATACCATTTATTTAATATATATATATATATATATATATATATATATATATATATATACACACACACAATTGCTTTGTTTTGTAACTATAATTCTATGCTTGCATGAAATATCTT
>JAODJX010000119.1:18110412-18141628 GCA_026776945.1 Isichthys henryi | reverse complement strand
CATGTGACCCAGGCGGGGATTCGAACCCGGGTCCCAGAGGTGTGAAGCAACAGTGCTAACCACTGCACCACCATGCCATCCCCATAGGAGTATATGTCCTTTCTTATTTACAGTTGATTCTTCAACGCTTTTATATTTCTCAGTCCATCAAAGGTGTTAAAAAAAATCAGTTCCAGCTTAAACTGGTATGTATTAGGTTGGGATCCATTTACATTTGTGGATATAAAATTTGCTGGTCTTTAAAGGCAAGAACAAACTTGGGGTGCAGTGAATCATAGGATTGGTCTCTTTTGGGAAAGATGCAGCTGATATATCCTTGGTGTTTCTCCACATGCATACTTGACCATACAGTACTTGCGTTCTCGCATACCTATTTTACATCATCTACTGCCGAAGACCAGTTGCAACACTCAGATCAGAAGTACAAAAGACAGTAAAAATCCCCAAATGTCATTCTTGCCAGGCCCCAAATATCAAGGATACCTTAATTGCATCCTCACCAAATGAGACCAATCCCGTGATTCACTGAGCCCCAAGTTTAGAAACACCCCTTGATATTTGTGGCATAATAACTGCATGCTATCGTTATTTACAAACTTGCTTTTGATTAAAAGCGTGACTTTCAGAATTTGGTTTCCATCTGTTCAGGCAAGATGGGGCCTACCACTGCACTTCTACAAACACTAAAAGGAAGGTTATCAATTAATCAACCAAGCATGGTCCTATATTTAAAAAGCAGGGATTTTTAAACAATAACCATGCAAGCAGTAGCAAGCCTAAGATTAGGCGAAACCAACCAAGAAATGCTATAATTCAGTTCTTACCACTATAAGCTTTGTTGTAGCTCCAAGTCACTTTCTTCCATTATCCAACCTATACTTGCTTGGTTGGAATTCCTAGAGAGAACCGATTGACCTTGCATGTTGTTATTGAAGACAATGTGCCACCAAGTGCCAGATCTGACCAGCTCTTCACTTTATTTTTGCCTAATACTTAACACTATTTCAGCATCTGCATTGCTGTGGTCAGCAAGGCTTGGAGGGGCATGAATACCATAACAGATTCAGGGGGCCCTGCTTGGCAAAGTCAACTGAGCGTTTGAAAGTACCAACCTGAGCATGGGACCCTGGATGTCCAGATACCTTCATAATGCATTGTAATAAGCATTATGAAGGTATCTATAATGTATTATACATGAGTGCTTTAAGTAAAATGTTACCAAATTTTCTATTCACTTTCATTCACTGTTACCTGCTTTAGCAGCAGTTTTCCCAGCAGTAACATTTCGTGCGTTTAGCATATTCAACCAGCTTTGTGCATTTGTGTTATACTGAATGTGCCATATATTATATAGCTATATATGTTTGTTCCTGAACTGGACATCCAGCAAATGAAATGCTGGAAACCAAACCCAACTGGACTCCATCCCTACATCTGGGTCACGATGATGTTGCTGCAGTTAGTACAGACAGACAGACAGACACACACACACGTCAAGCTTCAACATCATTGACTCAAAATGCTTTACACTATCCCAAAGCCACCAGTGAGAAAGCCAGAGGCAACAATCACAAGGAAAAACTCACTAAAAGGAAGAAAGCTTGGGAGGAACCAAACTCAAAGGGGGAGCCCTTCCTCCAGGGGCTGGTAGGGGAAGTCAAACTACATGGCAAAATGCTAATTTACACTCTCCAAATGTTAAGATTTGAGTCCCAATGTGGAGGACAGGCAGGTTATGGCAGGCTGGTTCTGGTGCTGCTTCACCATGTATAGTTGATTATTAATGAAAGTTGATTATTTTGATAATTAATCATCTGATCAAGTGATCAACTATTCGAATATTTGGGCCAAAACAGTGTTTAAAGGAAAGTGCAAAAACTTTATATAAAAAAAAGCATCAAGTCATTTTTTAAGTTGTAATAAAATCTTTAAACAGTGCAGAGAATCTCTATTTACAGTGGCACAGTGACAAAGATCCACTGTATCCACCATATTAAGCTTGCTAACACAGTATACAGGATTTTGAAATCTTCACCCAGCGAGGTGGGTAGGGGTTACCAGAGCTGCCAACTCTCACACACCTGACGTGACACGCTTTCTGACTCTCACACACCTGGCGTGACACGCTTTCTGACTCTCACACATCTGACGTGACACACTTTCTGACTCACACACATCTGGTGTGACATGCTTTCTGACTCTCATGCATCTCACGTGACATGCTTTCTGACTCTCACGCATTTGGAGTGACACGCTTTCTGACTCTCACGCATCTGGTGTAACGCTTTCTGACTCTCACGCATCTGGAGTGACACGCTTTCTGACTCTCATGCATCTGACGTGACATACTTTCTGACTCTCATGCATCTGACGTGACATTCACGCTTTCTGTCTCTCACACACAGGCAAGAAATCTTATGGCAAATCTGCAGTATTCCATTATAAACCTAAAATTAAAAACTATATTAAAAGTGTTCTGGTAGTTTGCAACCCCTACAGACTATTTACTAGGTAATGAAACTCTTACATGCATGTACATGCTTGTGCAGATTTGTCTCACATCAGCCAGCTCACCGAAGTTGGTCTCTTTGTGAAGGTCAACAGTTTTGTCACTGATGTCCACAGACGTCTCTTTGGTATTTCCCATGGTGATAAGGTTGAAGATGTAGACAGGTTAGTGACCCAAGAACACTATTTAACAATGTAAAGCCATTAAATTAGACTGCTGGCTTAGTATCTGTTAATACTTAATTAAGTACGACTTGTGTTGTGTTAGTGCACATGTACTTGACCTAATTTCTTGCTGCCTTGTAGGGTATCAAATACTTATTTCCCTAGATAAATGACAAATTGATTTGTACCTGTTATATAACGATTCTTTCTTGTTTTGTTGAAAAACTTTTTTTTTTTTTAAACAATTTTTGCTGTTAAAACAAACCTACCAGTAAAATTATAGACTTTATTAATGGGTCAACTTTAAAACTTTTATAAAAGTTCACCCATTTCACTGGCTTTTATTCGTATTTGTCGCACCATGCACAGGACAAACAGGAATGGAAATGTAATACATCTGCCTTCTGCTGGTCTGGTGAAATATTATTGTTGTATACACGTGCCCACCATGACTGGCCGTCTACAGACAAATGTATCATACATTAGGGATGGGCAATAGCACTGATTCTCTTTTCGAGCCGATTTTGATTTGATCGCTGATACCGATTCCAACACAAATACAAATACATTTTGCCCTTTGATGTCATTGTTTCCCTTTATTGAAGGAAGTGCCAAATGAATGAAATCATACATTTCTGGTTAGATAATGCAATAAGAATGTGTGTGTTTGTAACTGAGAAATACTAAAGTCTTGGAATGGACATTTGAGAGGACTACTGCTGAAAACGGCTTTTAATTTGTAATTATATGCTACTCCTATTAATCAACCATAGAAAGGCAAGTGAAAAACATGCCTACCACTTTAATTTTAAAATACATGCAACGTCAGGTATCAGGTTAATTTAACCCATGATTGTGAGTGTGAGACTGCTGTCTGAAATGTCATCCACCAACACTTCTGCTCGGTACTTTAATTACACATAAAGAAGAGAATATCCCTGGGTAGAGAGACTACAGGTGGTAAACTATATTCTCAAGCGAATAAGTCACTTCCCCTTATACATAGATACTTTCGTTAATAATGCCTAGACTCCAAATATGGAAGCTATAATATTGCTGCATAAAAAAGTGTCAATATTAATTCAGTTTTTTTAGTGTATTATTTCAATTACTTTAACAGTTATGGATAAAGGGGAGGACAGAAGGCCTCTCCTAGTTTGTTAAAGATGATTTTTCCTGGGCTACAGCTTCGACAAAATTAAACAGCCGTGTTCTCTAACGTGTCCGTACCTCAGTGTTTCCCAGTCTGGTCCTCAGAGACTCACAGACATTCCACGCTTTTGCTCCCTCCAACTCCCTGCCAAACAATCCACATTTTTGCTCCCTCTCAGCTACCAGTAGGGAGGGAGCAAAAACATGGATTGCTGTGGGTCCCCACGGACCGGATTGGGAAACACTGGCCTATAAGTATTTGTTACAATAAGACAGCCCTTTACACAGGAGCCACGAAAATGAACTCAGTGAAGAGTAAGGAGGAATACATGATATGTCAAACAAAATACAGTATGCATATTTTGCCTTTTGTTTACATTCAGAAGCATTTGTTTCAATGAAAATGGTGCTAACCATCATCAATTTATATTCAGCTTATTTTAATATTCCAAGCTCATAATGTAAAATAATTAAAATTAGCTCAGAATTGAGATTAAGATTTTAAGAGCTAGTTTGTTAGGTAGAAGGTATCATACGTACATACAGTGTACTAAATATCTCATAAGTATGTAAATTATTTGCACAGCACAATGCTATGTATTTACAGCCTGCAGTAGAGCATTTGCCGTACAGTATTACCCATAATACCAAGTGGACTATGAGTGACAGCTACCTCTGCAAAGGAAGTGTAAGGTTTTTAAAAACCATAGATGAAGAGAAATGCTAACTAATTATAGAGCTGAAGCATCCCAAGGAAGGAGGTCTAGCCCTGCTGAAGACTGTAACTCGATACCTTAAACCAAGCTGTAGTCTGTCCTATAGCCATTCTCACAAAACCCATTGGCTATAGGGCTGGTAGGTCAGACGTCATTGGTTTAACTCAGTTGCCAATCAGTTTGTCTGCCAGCGTCAGTTAGGACTTGCTTATAATAGTAGCCAACTCTGCCCAGAGGTTAGTGGATTCCTACGCCTGATCATGGTGGAATTCAGTACATGAAGTATCATAAAAAGGTATGTGTGTGCTAAAGATGTTTAAGAATAAGATAATATGATTATTTTGTCACTTTACAAATGTTCCAGCATAGTATTCATTTTGCATGATGTCCATTATTCACACTCACTTATAAGAATGAGTGTGATATTAAAAAAAATAAAAAACCATAAAAACAAAAATTGAACTACTTCCAACATTTTTCCTTTTCAGTCCTAAGAACTGTGAAAGGTAGCAGAAGACACGGCCTGTAAGCTTTGTGTGGAAATAGAATTGTGTGTTGCTGAAGGTCTCAAATTCCTGTGCAGACCTTGTGCCGTGGATCTAATGTGAAGGACCGGAATAAGCTACTTAACACTGCTGACCAGCTGTTCCTCCGTTAATGACAGAGAGCGGGCAAGTAACGTATACTGTCCCATGGAAGCTGTTATTTGTGTCTGAAGAATGAAACTGACAAGAGGGGATCAGAAATATGGAACAAGGCTGATGACTACAATGTGATGGGACAGGAAGCAAAGTTAAAGAACATAATTGTTGATACCTTTTCATTTTCATCCTGTTAGAGAATAAATTTTTCTTGTAGCGGTCAATTGACTGAGCATTGCGAACACTGATGTGAAATTTTAAGCGTAAGATATAAGATTTTTTTTTAAATAAGCAGAATAATTACCCAATCTGACATGTAAATAATATATAAATAATATATTGTCCAGCAAAAAATACTGAATACAGAATCAATCAACTGTGCATTACTCTTGAAGATGATTTATGAGTTAGACGGTCAGATTTGGACCATCTTTTAAGGAATCTAGAATAGTATTTGATCATTTTTCCCGAATTACTTAAAAATAGAAAACAATATTTTTAAAATGGACCAAAAGATAATGTCTAAACAGTCTCACAAAATATCAGAGGAATGTGCGGAGTGCAAACCATCAACACGGCAAACCAAGAAAGGTGAGTCATCTGCCGTGAAAATGGTCACACGAAACACAGGAAAACAAGCTTCTAGCCCGAAGGAGAAACTTACTCCCGACTTTTCTGTTACATGTACGATCAATGATGACAGTAGCAAAGATGACTGTGCTGATATTGGGACAATAATGATGACAGAAAGAACCGGCTCCAAATCGCGGAGCAGAAAGAAGAAAAAGAAATCCCAAAATTTACAAGGAAAAGTTGAGACTGAACCCTTTTTAGACAAAAGGACCACGTCAGGACTGAAAACTGAGTCCAAGGCAATACTTTTATCTCCGAGACATAAAACCAATGAAAAAACATCTGATCATACGTCGAAAAAGTATTTTTCACGTTTGAATAACAAAGTGAAAGAACCTACAGTCAAAAATGTGGCAGTCACCACTGGAAGTACACAGGACTTAGCAGACAGCTCATTGAGTGCCTTAGTCTCAAATGAAACATTACAGTTGAGACCCATTGGTTCAACAATCCATGCAGATGACAATCTTTCCAATGAGAGGCATTTATGTGAAGATGAAGAGGAGAAACAGACCCTAGAACTTCAACCGAAAAGGCAAGAAGGCTCCACCCTTAAAGACGGCGATAATCTGAATGTTTCTGGAGAAACATTCCAAAAGAAGTCATACAGTGCAGTAGTCAAAGAGAGGATACAGAAACAGAACAGAGGTAAATGGGAAACTGAAGTGTGCTTTTTCTATACTGCAGTACTTTTGGTTTCATATTTATCTTGTATCTCATATGAAATCTCGCTGGAAGAAATGCATAAGAAAGTTTTTGTCTTTGTTTTTAAATAGTACCAAAGATCCTGCAGAACATCCACATAATGAAGACATCTGATGACTCAGAAAACATTAGTCTCTGTTGTCAGTTTAGTGGTGTGTCAACTGACTGCTACATTGTATGGATGAAAGAAGGGGCACTTCTGGTAGAAGAGAAAATAAGGTAAATTACACATCCTGAATGAGTATTATATTAACTTTTAGTGTCATATCCCAGAAGTCAGCAGGGCCTCTTAAAAATGACAGACCCCCAACTTCACCAAGTTGTGCCCAACAGCTATGCTGAGTGATTCAGCCAAGAACTGGATATAACTGATTTTTGCATAATATCGTGATTCATATATTCAAATGTCTTTATAAACACTGCCATGGTAAAATACCATAGGACAAGATCAAAATGTTCACCAAAGATGTTGCGTAACAGTTCTATATTTTCATTTGCAAATCTTAAATCTGTATGTACTTATTTATGTCTGTTTTATTCCAGAATTATTTCTTTTTACTGTTAATGTAAATATTTCCAGTACAACCCTTAACTCACGTTGAATGATTAATTTTAATATATCATCTTTTTCACAGCAAGGCTGATGAAAGTGAGTTTTCCTTCACGATCACTAAGGCCTCCAGTAAAGACCTAGGATGGTACAAATGTTGCCTGAGGAGCCCTTGTGGAAATGCATTCTCAGAATTCCATCTGACCTCTGATGGTAAGGCCCCATTATCCCAGTTATCTTGACATGGCTTTCACGTGTAGAATGCTTTAAACTGATACCAGCTTTTGATTTGCAGAGCTGAATGAACTTGTGCCCTGTCATAATCAAACTGGTGAGTCATGAATAATTTTAGCCCATACAATTTTTTCTCATATACACGTCCTATCTGGTGCACCCATAAACAGCATGACAATGAATGTTTGTTAGCTAGAGATATACTAAAATTCATAGTGACATGTGAAAGGTTTATTCCTGGCTATTATTTAAATAACAACTCAAGCCAGAGGACTAATGACATCTGCAATCTTTATGCATATAAGGGTCTATTCTCCCATGTGATTTACTCAAAAAAGCACATAGTTGATGGAGTTTAAGTCCACTTTAGCTAGATATGTGCTTTGGACAGAGGAACACCAAAATATTAAGCACACTTCATTTCATATCTGGAGGGCTGTATTAAGTCACACGCCTCTGTAAGGCCAAATGCAATATTGCAGTGTTCAGAAAGCAGAATCTGTAAAATGAAACTTGTACCTTTGTTATATATTTAGACCCCTCCACCATTTTGTGTTGGAGAGGTTTGCGTCCATGATTCTAGGAGCTACATTGTCGGGACAGTTGACCCTGGTAGGGTCTCCCAAGGCAAATTGGTCCTAGGTGAGTCGCCAGATTAAATGCGATTCAGAGCACCCCCATGACGAAAAATAAAACAATGGACAATCTTACCCTGCTCGGATTGGGGAAACCGGGGCCCTGCCCTGGACTCAGGCCTGGTAGTCAGAGGCAGGGGCCTTGGTGGACCAATCGTCAGCAGCCAAAATTAGCTCTAGGTACATGGAATGTAACCTCTCTGGTGGGAAAGGAGCCCAAGCTGGTGTGGAAGGTAGAGACATACCGACTAGATATAGTTAGGCTCACCTCGAAGCATGACTCGGACTCTGGATCCAAACTTCTAGTGAGGGTCTGGACTCCATTCCTCTCCCGAGCTGCCCGTGGTGAAAGGCATCGGGCAGGGGAGGGGCGAGCCCCCCCCCCCCCAGTTTGGTGTCAGTACGTTGGAGTTTACCCTGGTGGATGAGATGGTCGCCTCCCTTCGACTTTGTATCGGGGGACGGACTGTAATGGTGGGCTGCGCATACGTGGCGAACACCAGTTCAGAGTACCTGGCCTTCTTGGAGGCCTTTGGGTGGGGGGGTGGCTGCTAGAAGGTGCCTTGTCTGGGGACTCTAGTATTCTGCTAGGGAACTTTAATGCTCATGTGGATAATGACATTGAATTTGCAAGTGTGTGACAGGGAGGAATTGCCTGCCTGATCTTAATCTGAGCAGTAATCTGTTATTGGACTTCTGTGCTAATCGCAGCTTGTCCATAACAAACACCATGTTCGAGCATGAGGGTGTTCATAAGTGCACCTGGTACTAGAGCACCCAAGGCTGCAGTTCGATGATTGACTTTGTAATTGTAACTTGGGTCTGCGTCCATATATTTTGGACACTTGGGTGAAGAGAGGAGCTGAGCTGTCATCTGAGTTGGATCCGATGGCGGGGAAGATGCCAGATAAACCTGGTAGATCCAAATGCATTGCGAGGGGGCCCTGGGAGTGTCTGGTGGAGGCCCCTGTTAGGGAGAACTTCAGCTTACACCTCCAGCAGGCCATGGTGCGGAGCTATGGTTACAAGGTGGTTGGTCCTGTCATGCCAGCAATCCCCAAACGCAGTGGTGGACACCAGCGGTAAAGGGAGCTGTCAGGCTGAGGAAGGAGGTCTTCTGGCACTTGGTTGGCTTGTGGGACTCCTGAAGTAGCTGACAGGTACCAGCAGGCTAAGCGAGAAGCAGCTCTGGAAGCTGCTGAAGTGAAAACTCAGGCGTGGAGGAGTTCGGTGAGGCTATGGAGAAGGACTTTTCAGACACATTAGCTCAGAAGTGTGTAACTTTTTAAAAACCGACTAAGTGCTTGATGGGAGAATCGGCCCCATGGAGTGGAGTAGCTACTCAGCTGGTTCAGATATTAACATGAAAAATGTGATGCAAGTAGTTGAGGTGAAATGTGTTGCATGTTTTTGGAAGCTATATAACTATAGCTTATATAACTAGACAACATGATGATGATTAATAACCATTTCATGTTATTAAACAAAATATATTTTTTTAAAATTTCAGAAAGCATGCAGAGCTGTAAGGAAAATATTTTTGTGCTTAAATGATTGGTAAAATGCTATGAAATAGTGATTTGTTTATTGTTCAAGTAGAGGGAACATGAAGGAAGTTGCGTTGACTTTGTATATATTATTTTGCTAAGTGTACAAAGTTAAAAAAAATATCTGTATATCTATCTAAATTTTCTGTGCTGTAGTGCAGGTGAGTAAGGAGGTTGGAGAAGATGTGAAATGTGCCCCCCTGCTGTTCAGAGAAGACTTCCTACGTGAGCAGTTCTTTGGGGATGATCAACCTGCAAGCATCTTGACAGAAGAGGTCCACTTCGGTGAGGGCATGCACCGGAAGGCCTTTCGAGCCAAAGTTCTGACTGGTCTGGTGCCACTATTCAACCCTGGGCACCACTGTGTACTCAAAGTCCACAATGCCATCAGCTATGGGACCAAGAACAATGAAGAGCTAATTCACAAGAATTATAACTTGGCTGTGGAGGTTTGTATTTCCTGCAGTGATGCAAAAAGGATGCTTGAAGTGTCTACTGGCTATGCATTATCCTTTAGAAGCAGTGGTTACTAACACGTCATAATGGATTATATCTTATATTGTGTCAAACGCATAAGTCCCCATTTCATTTTCTTTGTAGAATTAGCTTTCACTGTAAATAAGGTTAGAGATCCCTGCTATAGAAACATTCTTTCTGATAACTGAAAATTTATGTTGCATCAGTAAAGATCATTTTTAAAGTAAACTTCATTGTTGGCCTTGAACTAACTTAGCTTCTATTGTTTTGTTAATCCTAAGGAGTGTTATGTTCAGAATACAGCAAGAGAATACATCAAGGCCTACACAGCAGTTGCAAAGTCCGCAGAGATATTTGGAGAGGTTCCAGAGTGAGTCTGACACGAGCGCATACCTAGAGCACCTCACATGACTACCAGGTTAACAATTCCAATGATCCTGACAGTATCGCCAAGAACATGCCATGAAGATAACCACTGTGTTTTAGGATCATTCCTATTTACCTGGTCCATCGACCCACCAGCGACATCCCATATGCCACCTTGGAAGAAGAACTCCTAGGAGAGTTTGTGAAATATTCTGTCAAGGATGGAAAGGAGATGAACTTGATGAGACGAGACTCAGAGGCAGGGCAGAAGTGCTGTACCTTCCAGCACTGGGTCTATCACAACACTGAAGGCAACCTGTTGGTGACTGATATGCAAGGTATAACATAAGGCAGTGTTTCCCAATCCGGTCCTCGGGGGTCCTCAGCCAGTCCACGTTTTTGCTCCCCCCCAGTTCCTGTCAGACTGCCTAAGGTTCCCCAGGGACTGGTTTGGGAGACATCAAAGGAAGAGCAATACATAAACAAAGCAACTCCAGTTTATTTAATACCACACATGACTAAAAAACAACAAGAAAATAAGTTGTAGTGGGTGGTTGTTGCACTTTTAAACTTCATAAATATTTTGTGCACCATTTCTAGTTTCCTAGTTCCTTAGTTCATTTTCCTATATGCCCAACACGTAGCTCAGACAGCTAAAACTGAGTGTAAATAGATTTTATTTCTGTTATAATTGTATTATAATATTTCATACGCATTATCCGTATGAGTATCGTAGTAAGCATTTAATAATCAAAGCAGTCTCATGTCAAAATCAGACTGACGACGTGGAGCTATAGCCATCAACTAAGCTACACAGTTTTTTTTTAATTATCTACCTTGAAGTCGGTCTTATTTATTATTAATTGATACAAGAAGATAAATCCTGACACCAAACGATACCAATTTACCATAACTAATGGAACTTATGTACTGTCATTTTGTTTTCTTTTTCTGACAGGAGTTGGAATGAAATTAACTGACGTGGGTATAGCGACGTGTAAGAAAGGGTGAGTTTATGTCACAAACCGAAGTAATAAGTAGGAGTGTTTGGCTGTGCTTCAAAAATATGAAGGCTTTCTTAAAATCGTTTTATTGTTTTGTTGTCAGGTACAAAGGCTTCAGGGGTAATTGTGCCACCTCTTTCATCGAGCAGTTCAAAGCGCTCCATCAGTGTAACAAGTTTTGTCAACTCTTGGGCCTGAAGTCTATACAAACATATCAACAAACATCTAAGCGGCCAGCAACAGCCACAAAACCAAAGGCAAAACCGCTGCCCAGGAATACGTTTGCTGTAGCCTTCAAGAACAAATGCTGAGGGCAAATGATCTTCCGATAACTGCCTCAAAACATTTTTGCTGGTGTGGAAGAGGCTTGGTTGTAAGACGCTGGATAGCTTCATAATACAGAAGAATCACAGGAATGTTCTGATTGTAGTGCATCATGCTATCTGAACCGGTTCAACTCATAAGCAGTTAGATAAAACGGATTGCTTATAACGTTAAAGTGTTGTATGCCCAATTTATTAAGTCTTAATTTAATTTGATAACAATATAATATTAGTATTGGAAGTATTTTGTTCATTAGTTTATGAAATGTTAGCATAAATATTAATATAGTATGTATGTGTGTGTGTGTGTGTGTGTGTATATATATATATATATATATAAACAATATACATTTTATAAAACATAAAGCAACCACTTTGCAAAAAGCAACCCTGTGGAAAAAAGAAAAAAACTTATATACTGTATATATATTTGAAATAGTTGTGTAATCATTAAGCAAATTATTTGTGAATTTTAGTGAATTTATAATAATAGTGACATTTCTATTTACATTATTGCATCTGCACCAGAGTTTCCAAGATTATTTTAGTAACCACATCAACTACAAGAAGACCTTTGTGAAGAGGTCACACTCTGAAACACCCATTTGAATTATTAAGACAGCTGTTAATCTTCCTTGCCAGAAATTGCAGGCTTGCCGTCACTGAAGAGTTTCCAATAGCATGTTGCGATATTAACAATCTATTTATACCTTTTTAGTTTTCAAAATGTTATCCTTGTCTTGATATCAATGCTGTGCAACAAAAAAATTATTATATGTTAAGTTGCAGGGTGAAACATGGCACTTGGCATTTGAAGTGCGAATATCAAATGCATGTCTATTCAGAACAGATAATTTTTCTGTGCAATGATGATAAAGCTCATCTGAGTTGAGGTGCTGGCTTACATGGATTAAGCAGCACAAACGGGAGATTTGTGGTTGGAGAACCTTAAAGTCACATTACACAACGCTCTGCCATTGAACTATACGTTCTGGTCAACTTTTATTTTCTCTTTGGTGCAAGGAATAGTAATTTTTTCTGAGCAATACAAGGAATTAAAACAGAAATCAAAGATTGCTTTATTCAATGCATTAAAAATAATAAAAGTTAAATGTCATGTTAAAGACATTGTGACTGCATATTTTGAAATATTGATCTTTGTTATTAAAATTGAATAATATGAATGAAGTTAAAAGAAGCAACACACACACACACACACACACACAGATACATTCATACAAACTCCAGCTTTTTTTCGGGTGCCAGGTCTGAAGCTAAATTCTCACCATAGCTATTTAGTGTGACAATGGCGTTTGATAACAGAAAAACAAACACCATTGTCACACTCCACACCTCTGGAGGATTGAACTGGTGAGAATAAATTCCGTTGAGTGAGAGAGAACAAAACATTTAGCCATGTGAAGTATCGACACAGCATTTCAAACAACAAAAACATTTACATTTAGTTTTTTTTTTTTGGGTAAACTGCCAACACCCGATTATGAACATCTGAATTCCTGAATTTTTGCAGATATGTTTGCGTTGCTCACTGCTTTTCACTGACTTTGAAAGGAGTAAAATGTAATGGTGTCATAGCTTAGACCTAAACTATAAAATAGGCTCAACATTTATTTGTTAAATATATGTCAGACTACTATTGGTAAAACTGTACATCAAATGTGCAATAAATAAAGAAATTATTTCAACTTGCAGCCACAACAGTGAATGTCAACATAATATCCGATACGGATTTTCAGCACTTTTATTAAGTGTTGATGTTTGGTTATAAAACTGTTTGGTTGAATTTGTTGCATGGTTTCCGCGTGCAAATGGCCCACCAACCATGGGAAAAATTCAGAGGGAAAATATCTCACAAATGCAGTTAAATCTCATTTCGAAATCGGGTGCCTTAGCACAATTAATTGAAATTTGAAGTGCTAAAATTTACATCCTTCCAGTTTGCCACAGTGGGTAAGAAATAGGTTTGTGAATCAGTCCTTCTTACTTGGTAGAGTTACTGACAGACATCTGTAACATATCATTGTACAGAATACATTAGAAATAAACGTTAATCATGGTCATCAGTGTAATAAAATGCTCAATTACAAGTAGTCTTTAAATTTTCTGCTGTAAATTTGTTTACCATCCTGATTGGATTCTCTTCTTCAACCACTACCCTTTTGATGTCATCTACTCCACCTTCAAGCATGGAAACAGGAACTTACCATTAGACTGGCAAATTGACTTAAACGCTCTTCTGGAACTCTTACACCTGTGCTCTCAGTCATTGTATCACTGGGCTTTATTGTAGTCGCCCAAACTAAATAAAAGGGTCTCAAAATTCATACCACTGCCAGCATGAGCCTCTGGACCCTGCACTTTCCCTTCTGCTCCCTTTATGTAGCTCTGGGTAATTAGATAAATGATAAGCTTCTGGAAAGTATTGATCGGTTAAGACAAGGAAAGGCCAGTAATGATATCGCTGCATCGGACATCCCTCTACATACGTTACTAGTCATTCTGTAACATTTCTAAGGCACACTCCACTTCACCATAAAGTGTAGGTATAAAATCTATATATTCACACTTTTAACTTTGATCAATACTATTTATTTTCATCATTAAATTCACAGGGATGTTACTTAAACCATTCCTCTTCTATCCATTCCTAATTAACGTAAAATAATTCTGTGAAATTTATTTCATCATCATTATTTCACAATATATTCTGACCATTTATTTCCAATGAGTAAAGAAAATAATGTGATTAATATTCACTTACTGGACAACATAAATGTGATGAGCTGCAAAATTAGATGCTCCTTGACTTCCAAAAAAAACTCCGCAGAATTAAGAACCATCAATGTGGCACAAATTAAAAAACATAACTTAAAAGAAAATTCCAGATTGCTGTACATAAAAAAATGCTGGCAAAAATATAAACTTAATTGATGAGTATAGCAACTTTAATTAAAAAATATATCTCTACATTGATTGTATTCTGACCCGAAAATGCCATTGAATGCTTGATGGAATATATTGCATTATAACAATAAAACATTTTAAATCCTGTTACTAGTTTGAGAGTCAGAGACTCGATCATCGTATTTCATATTCTCCATACTTCTGTTGATCTCCCCCAAGATATGTAAAAAAGAAACCTTCGAATATCTTAAATTGAACTTGAATGCTAAATGACTATTAATTCTAAAGCTGTAGGGAACTGTGCATTACATCCTGTGTGCGCAATTGTGAGGTTATAAAAAATAACTCCATAGCACACAGTTGAATCTTAGGTAGGATCAAGTGCACCAACAAACTTTCCTTGTATTGGTTTTACAGTATGTAAATTTAGCATGCATATTTTTTTNNNNATAGACAGACAAATTTCTAGGGAGGTTCCTGTATCGTGCCTTAAATTTCAATATGATCATTTAAAGATAAATCATTTGTTACATCTCTTAAATGCATATGCTGCACTTGTGTATATTGTTGTATTTTCAGTAAAACGACTGAGAATGGGATTTTGTCTCTTTGCATGTTAGCGATTAGACTTTGAGGTTTTGCTAAAGTCTCCCAGAACAACAAGGGGCTTTTATTTGCTTGTCCTTGAAACTGATAACTCTGTGATTGTCTGTGTGAATGAACGGGGTTCCTTTCACCGTGTATGTCCTCATAACGTTTATCGAGTGTATTAATCGTAAAGTCTAAACAAAAGCTTTGGCTTTACTTTAAAATTTGAACTGTGAACTTCTGTACAGAGAAAAATAAGCTTATGGTATGATTAACAAACAAGAGATGAATATGCGCATCTCCCATACTAATGCACCATTACAAATAATAACTGATCGCACTTATTTAAAAAAATAAAAAAATGGTAAGTGTCTGTTTGATTATTGCGATCCCTACAAGGGCAGAGTTCATCTTGTGTAAGGCATCCAGTACTGAGCAAACACTAGACACGAGTTCACTTCCTAAACTCCAGTGTTCTATTGGCTATATTGGAATAGAACAGCCAGGAACGAGTCGGGGTCACGTGTCAGGTGGTCAGTATGACCCATCCAGCAGTCCAATCCTCTTATAGCTTTTTGGTCACTTCTTGTAGCTTAACTGTAACCATTTGCTTTGTTAAATTCTTCTTATATGTAACTTGCCCAAGTTCTGTTTTTTTCTTTTCTATATAGATTATTCAAGATTTACAATAAGGGTTACACTGCATTTAGTGATTCACTAGAAATCAAGAGGGTCAAATCATTACAAATCTGTAATAAGTTAACAGCATACCGTCATGATAGCACAGTCATCGATACTGAGGGAATAAAGGAATAACAGGATGTGTGGAGTTTTCCTAAAGTGAATTACTGTTAAGAGGAAACCATAAAAACATTGATTCTTACATGAATCCTAGTCTGTTAAACAGTTTATTCCCGTGTAAACTGATGAATATATAAGGTAATAATCATCAAATAATTGACTGTCAATATCTTTATTTTACATCATGCTCTTGACTGTTAAGTTTTCATGGCTGTTATTTGGAAGAACCATGGTAATCAAAACTATAGTAACATTATTAAAGAGGTCAAACAAAACTTTTCAGGTTTGAATCAAAAGGTTGAAGCACCAGTGGTGGAATCACAGGCATAAACACCAACATTCACTTAAGCGCAATGAAGAAACAATCCTTATGTTTAGTATTACAGTTTAATTTCACTTGTTCTATCGTTTTTGTGAGAAGTATCTTTAAGAGCCCATTCCATCCTAAAAACATCAGATCCTCAGTCAAGTTCACATGATAAGTAAAGTTAATACAGTGGGAAGTCTTAGCTCCACATCAGTGAGTCTGTGAGTTTATACCAGCAGCCAGATATAATCACACATTCACAGACATACACACAAGCAAACAAGCACGCATGCATGTGCAACTGTGCACGAGCACAATCGCACACACATACGCACAATCGCACGCGCGCGCACACACACACACACACACACACACACACACACACACTTTTTTGCACCCGGATAAACAAAAAATAATAAAGACAGGCAACATGACCTTAGTGTGATAAAGTGCCCTTTGGGTTCAGTGTTATTACAAAAAGGCAAAAAAAAAGAGAAATTTCCACCTACAAGAACGTGCTGCTATAATGGTAACAATCACAGCTTTCCTGCACAGTTTCATTTTTGTATTGTTAATTAATACTTGTTTAAAATTTACTACTTACATAACAAAAGTGACAAAAATGTTTTAAGAACTTAATAGGGCGCATCAGAAACAGAGATAAGCATATTTATGCAACACAGTCCACAGGAAGCCTTTCCACAAACGCAATTTGACATGCTTACCTTCTGTTGGGGTTTTTTAACCAATAAAGAAATATAACCTTTAATTTCTTGCATATACAAGGTACATTTTCAGGCTGTTTACATAGCACTTCAATAACCAATTTATTTTCAATAAAGAGATGCGTCCTTATTTTCCACGATTTGGAGTCTTGGACGCTGTGTAAAATACAGAACACTTTACAGTACAAATACACTTTGTGGAGCATCATCATAATAATCATAATAATCATAATAATAATAATAATAATTACAAATTTAAAAATGATTATGAACATCATGTTTTTTTTTTCCTTGACTTGAAAAAAAAGTTAAAAAATAATTGCTAAAAATAGTACGAGGAAGGAGATATTCAAAATAACACGTAAATGAATATGCCGATGATAATCCGTGTTTGGCTGTTGTTCCTAAGATGAATGGTGCTGCAATTAATATTCTGTAAAAGTGGTTATTGTCCATACATTGAAGTCAGTGAAAAATGTAAAACAGGCATAGTACCAACTGCATACTAATATGAAATAAGAGTAATTTAAATTAATCTGAAAGCCTCTGTGTCATACTAATAATAAAAAAAACAATAAATAAAAATAAATGTGTCAATTTTTGCTCCTTCAGCTTTCCAAGAGAGTAGCGCTAAACAGGCAAAAACAACCGGGGTCATGGAATTAATTCACTATACAGATGTCCTAAGGTCCACAGCAACAGGTATGTATACATACTAGCATATACCAACATATCTATGGCTGCTGTGTGAAGAAATTGCAGCTTGTCTGTGGTCTACATCTAGTCAACACCCTCAAAGCCCTGTGCGTTTTCCACGGCCATCAGGAGCTTCTCCCGCAGGTCGTCAAAGGACTCGTAAGCTGGCAGGTCCAGTCGATTGAAGCTGTAAAACACACACCAAGTATTTCCACACGGGGATCATCTGATAATTTGCGTAGCTAAATTAAAAAATAGAGCAGAACAGCCACATCTGAATATCTGTATAATAATCTGGTTTTATTAACAGTTTCTCACACTGTGTTTCCAAGATGGTATATTCAGTTATGTTCCCTTCTAATACGCAAAATAAAAACCGAAATATGGCTTAGAATAACAAATAGCCGAGTCCATAAATACCAGGTATGAGCTCGAGGGAGCTTGTCAGGTGTTCCCCATTGCTCAATGGTAAACAGCTGCGGTCCGTTGGATCCTGGGAAGAATTAAACATTGATCAAATAAGAGGGATCGTACAATACAGTGGCACTGGCAATACAAATGAAACACGCTGATGGATTTTCCTATGAAATGTTGCTACATCACATATTTCTTCCCCCTTCTTTCTACAAACCAGTCCAGATAATATAAAATTTAGATGTCAAAGGGCAGACAGATGCTAGATATAGATATAAATCTAGAATGCAAAAGCGCAACTATTCCCGCCCACTTGCCATATAGCTCAGCAAAGCCGTTCATGGGAACACGAGAAGTCCCGGTGACAAACTGAAGCAGACGAATCCTCTTCTCTGCATCCATCAGCAGGACGGCCTGCGGAGACACAGAGATTAAAAAGCCGACAGCTTATAAGAAGATGTTCATAAACTGTGTTCGCCCAATATCCTACGACAGGGCTCTTCAAATCTGGTCCTCGATTCCAAATCCAGGCCTTGTTCTCAGTTCACCCAGGTAGTCAGTTTAATAGTTACTGATTCTGATTGGCAACAGAGGCTTCACACCTGCTCACGGGTAAAGGAAGGCTGGATAATCAGCAGGACTCTGCCCTTGAGGAGTGTGATTTAAACAGCCCTGGTCTAAGATGAAATGTCATAAAGAGAAACAGACAGGCAAAAAGCACATAGGTTATAGAATACATGCGATTCGTAATGCACTAGAGCTGGAAGATTCAATTGTATGACCAAAACTACCATTACTCCGTAAACTTGTACTCGTATGTACTTCCAGTTAATCATTATTCCAACGATTGCAATAAAACTCACAGAAACTCCCAGATTAACTTTTTGTGAGGTTATACAAGGCTGAGTTTAGAATACACTCTGGTCACAACTCATTGCTTACAGATTATAATTAACTAAAATAAAACAAATTTCCCTGCAAAGGATTCACCAAAATATAATTACATTTCAGTCTAAAGACAAAGAGATCTGGTGTAATAAATATAAAATAAAAAAAAAAAAAGTTTCATAATGACCTTATTTAAAGAGAGAGAAAAAGAAATATCTTAAGTTTAGTCTTTTTTAAAAATAATGGTACAATTATAGAACATATGGCAGTTATTTTAAGTGAAATGTAACCATATGTAGTGAGAGAGCTCAGACTGACAGTTACTGAGAACCAAGGCCAGTGTCACCTCTTCAACTCTTTCATCTCGGCAAACATACCAGATACATCAAACAGACTTTGATCTCAACCGGCTACTCAAAGTGTACAGAACAAACCACCCAAACAAGGTCATAATTAGTGTAGATGTTTAATACACATCATCCAGCATGAGGAAAATCGAGTAAATTCAGAAATACTTCAGATACTTTTCCACACCAAGCATTTTTTATTTAGAAACAAAACACTGCTTCCCAGAAATCTGTGCAGTATTCCATAATAGCTAATTTGTTTAGGCGCAGCCATTATTTTTTCTTATATATGCCCGTCACCGCAAACATTAAGCCACTACAAGATACACCTCAGATTTCATTATGGGGGGGGGAAATATTACTCATGTACACACAGTGATTTCGGACAACTGAGATCGAAATACAAAACATCAGAACGAAAAACCTACCTTCCAGTACCACTGGATGACAGGGTGATTTGGGCAGTATCCATTCTTGTAAATTGTATGCTGTCTCCAGTCATTAACATCCACATCGCCAAGGCCACACATCAGCAGCTGAGGGGAAAAACGCAGGATACATCAAGATATATTCAGATGGATATCTGAGATTATGAGTTTATGGAAAGTTTCGTTCAGTTGGTGATGTTAATTCGATGACGAAGTAAGCCACTGCGATAATATTATCATTACATTAGACAGCAATGCAGTTACCTTTGCAAAAAAGGAAAGTCAAATGTCATGCATGACCAATAAATGTCTCATTGTAAATGTAAGAAATCACAGCTTGGGTTAAAAAAGAAATTATTGCCGTAATTAACAATACCTCCAGCTCATTTTCATCAAATATCTTAATCAGGTCAATAAGGATGAGTTCTGTGAATCCCTGTGGGCAAATACAGAATACAGGTCCAAAGACGATTCTGAAACAATTTCTGTAAATTTGTCATAAATAATTGTTACCTATTTGGCATATTCACTCCACATTAGGGTCTGAAAAAATTGCTTCTTTCCCAGCAAACAGACCGATTCACAAATCAAGCAGACCCCTGTGTCTGCAAACTACTCTCAATATACTTCTGCCACCAAGTGGTCAGACTTGAACAACATTTTAAATTAAATATGTCATTACCTCCAAAAATGCATTCATTTGCTTCTGGACCCTGTTTACAAACCTCCACTGAATAACAAGACTGTGAAATAAGAAACAAAGTTAAAACATATTCTAAGAAACCTTTAAACAATATTCTGCTGCAGTGCACGGATCACCAATAAAATCTTTACTTACTCTATATATTCCTTTTTGTTGTCATTTGTGACAACCATCTCTGAGCCGCTGGGTTTCAGATCCACCTGATATGTCTAGAGGAAATACACAGCAAAGACGTGTGCATCCTGATTAATACTGACACATAAAACTGAAAATGCAGCATTTTGATTATGTACGGGTAATTAGAGCTGCCTGAATATATAACACGCCAGCAGGACTGCAGCTGAGATGAGTGTCTAAATAGTATCTCTTACTTGTGTTACACCAGTTTACAAATAATGCATATTTAAAATGACTAGGAAAGCGTTTGTAATGAGACCGGTGTTATCACGATATGGTCTCCCTTCTGTGAACATCAAGTATCAGGGGGAAGAAAATGTCTTCTGCTATATTCCAACTAGTTTTTCTTAAATATTATGTGTTGTGTCTTAAAGTGAATACTATTGGTATTATTTCATAATGACCACAAATAACTCCTCTTTTACTTATTCTATTAAATTTAAAGGTTCTGTCTGTGTAATAACTCATCTGAATCCATACATTTCGCTTCAGTTTATGTACCATTCAAAAATGGAAGTTACCTGACCAAAGTTTTCCTCATCAATGCAAAACCGCAGGTCCAATTCTGTGGGGTCATTCTCCAAAATCCATTTTAGTGAGTTGTAGTATTCACTATCCTACACACAAAAAGGTGGAAAAGCACAAAAATTAACCTCAAAGACTGAAATACATGGTCACTGCATTCCATATAATTTCTATAAAAACAGCTGATGATTTTCATTTAACAAGATAAAGAAAAACATGTTTATATTTAATTTAATGGCTTAACAGGCAAACTTCGGACCCTAACCAAAAGAGCCACACACTGTCCTTGATACATGATCAATGAAGCCTGTAGTAATTGACCCATAATCTAACATAATCTAACGTAATGCCTGATGCATACAGATTTTCAAAATACAAAAATAAAAACCTAAGCTACATATTATAGAACTTCAACAATGGATTCTATCAATTACTGCAACTGAGACAGCAAATGATAGAAGCAATAATAAGATAGCAACAATTACAAGAACACCTGCAATAAAAATAATGGTTTAATGTATGTGTATGAGACACACTGGACAAAAGTATTGGAACACACCTTCTAATCATTGAATTCAGGCGATTCATTCAGACCCATTACCATGGGTGTATAAATTCAAGCACCAAGGCATGCAGTCAGATTTACAAACATTTGAGAAATAATGGGACTTTCTGAAGAGCTCAAGTATGATACTGTCATAGGATGCCACCTTTGCAATAAGTCAGTTTGTGAGATTTCTTCCCTGCTAGATATTCCCCATTCAATTGTAAGCTGAATTATTGCCAAGTGGAAGCACTCAAGAACAACTGAAACTCAGCCACAAAGTGTCAGACCACGCAAAGTAGAGTGGGGTCACGTAGTTATTAGTGCATAGAGGCGCACAGTGCCTAAAAGGCACCAGTGCTCTGCTGACTCAACTGCAGAGTTCCAAACTTCCTCTTCCATTAATCGCAGCACAAAAACCACGCTTCTCTGTTTGGCAGTCTGATGGACAAGTCTGGGTTTGGTAGATGCTAGGAGAACGTTACCTGCCTGACTGCATTTTGCCAACTGTAAAAGTTCTGTGAAGGAGGGATAATGGTATGGGGCTGCTTATGAGGGGTCAGGCTAGACCCCTTAGTTCCAGTGAAGGGAACTCTTAATGCATCACCATACCAAGACATTTTGGACAATCTTATGCTTCCAACATCATGGAGACAGCTTGGAAAAGGCTCTTTTCTGTTCCAGTATGACTGTGCCCCAGTGCACAAAGCAAAGTGGTTGCGTGAGTTTGGTGTAGAACTTGACTACTTTTGTTCATAAAGTGTATAACTGCAGTTGCTAACTATTAACCTTTGAGTTCTTAACCAGTATGTTATCCACTGTCGTGGAGCTACCTTGAATAAATACATAAGTTGACTAGTGTGAAAATGCAAAAGCAGCAAGATTTTTCTTTCACAAACTGCTCGCTTTCTGAATAATAAGTAACTGGAGAATGCTGTGGTAGATCCCAGTATTTAGAGATATAGTATGTTTAGTGAGGGGGGTGGGGGGGTTCTATGTGCCAGCTTCACTAACAACGTAGAATGTTGTTCGATATCACCTGTGTTCCTTTATATGGCTACTGCTACAAGAGGACTCAAATTCTCGCAAGACACAAAAATCAAGATAGACGATTACAGCCGTACTGTGAGAGAATGTATTTACCTAGTGGTCTGCACAGTAACAGTGAGACACTGCATGTGCTTAATGCATACACGTGAACTAAAGCATATCTTACCACTGATTCCATGTCCTTCAGTGAAATCTGCTTGCCAAGCATCATCTTATAGAAGGGTCTGATGAAGAAACCTTAATAAAAATAATATTAATAGATAAAAATATTCATGAAGGAGTACAGTGGTATATAAGATCATGTTATACAAAAAAAAACAACAATTGTATTACAAAAGCACAAAAAGTCATCACATTAAGAATCATTAGCTGGCAAGAACCCGCTGCGGGAGGACGAGCCCGCAGGTTAATACTATAATGAGCGCGCATTATCGCACAGGGGTCAAAGAAAATGGAACAGCTGCTCAGAGAGCCAGCAGGTGGCGGCAGAGCGTACCATCCAGCAGCTTCCCGTGGAACACCGCCATCCCAGCCACACGGCCGATGAACTTGAAGTAGGAGAGGTGATCTTCATTGCAGAGCCCAGAATTGGGGTTAATCTGCAGCGTGTAGTTATCTCTGGCGGGAAAAACCAAGCATGGCTTGAACGGGGACTCTAACGTGAAGAATATAATAACGCAGAATATATTTCAATCGGTTAGCTTCAGGCTAATGTAACAAAAACTCTATTTAGCAAACTAGTTCCGCAGTTCATGCTTCTCAGTTTGGTATCAGGGTTGGGTGCTGGATCATTTTACAGTTTCACCATCATCTGACTACTCTCTACATGGTGGCAGGGTGCTACACACGACCGACCAGAAGAGCAGCGGCAAAGTGGAGAAATCCCTATTCACAACTGGGGCTCATAATCACTGTAGAGCAGCTTATGAAGTCTGAGCACGAATAAAATGACTATTATACTAATCCCCTTTTTCTTTATTTGCAGAATAATTTGATCATGAAGCTCAAAAGACCACATGGGATATTCAGTGGTCAGGAATGAATGGGGTACAATACATGACATGGAGTTTAACGTTAAACTGTTTCCATTTCATTTAATTACAAACTGAAAATCTGCCCATGTGCTTATTCATACAACACAGCCCATATTTTAGATATTACTTAGCTCTACTGGTTTTCAAACAAATGTTTTAAAATTGATTTACATGTTTTCTTAATGGCTACCCTGTAATATTGCTCTACCATGATGCCCCCCTACCCAAGCATTTATATGAAATGACAAACGTTGGCAACCTAGAGAACCAGAAGCAAATTCACATTTAAAGCTGCACATGGTGTGATTAAAACCAATGTGCTAAAAAATGAAGCTAAATTCAAAGGAACCTTTAATGTGTTTGGTAGATGAATGTTGGCATTGGTGGCAAACATCCCTCTCCCAACCCAATAAGCCATATATTTACTCACGTGGCTGAGTATTCAAAAAGACCGTAGTAGGGGTTGAACATCTCCTTGGAGAGTAAGAAGAACCACTCACGGGCCACACCCCCATAGTCCAGCCCCTTTTCTGATTCAAACTCGATCCATAGCCGAGCTTTGAGGATGTCCGGTCTTTTCAGGGACATGATGCGACGGTACGATTCCTCAAAGATGTTGTTTCTGTGCAGCTTCATCTCAAACCTGTTGGGAATGTCCGCCTGAGACAAGAAATCGAGAAACAGCATGTCCTTACCAGGGCCACCTGTGTGTGTGTGTGGTTTTTTTTAAACTAGTATTTCTTCTGTGGCTTTTACACACAGAATTATATAAATACGTTTGTCAAAATGGAAAAATTATTTTGAAATCCTAGCTTACTGGTTTCTTTAATTTCTTCCTGAAATAGTCATACTTCTGCTTGAATTCTCTGGAGTATGGGACAGCCTAAAACACACATAAAAACAATTAAAAATCTACACACTGTTGCGCCAAACAAATGCTACAAATCATTTGTGATTGGACAGGAAAGTACGCACAGGTCCAGTGATGGCAGGATTTTGCAGGCGAGGATCCTCCCATTGTGTGTTTTTAGAGTCTGACAATGACAAAGCAAACCTTGGGGTTAACATAAAAATGGGAAGTTTCTAGTTTAAAGATCCCATATACAGAGGACCTAGAAAATGCGACGTTCATAGAAAGATAGAATACAACAGAACTGCAGACATGTGAAGGCAGAGGGTTGAATTTAATTTCAAAATTGTAGTTTATTAATCAATGCAGTACTGGGCAAAAGGCTGGGGTACACTCTGGACAGGATGCTAGCCCATCATAAGAAAGAACGAAAGAAAGAAAACAACAGACAGACAGACAGAGACAGACAGACAGACAGACACTAAATAATGGACAGTTCAGAGACATCAAACAGCTTTTGTACTAGTAAAGCTTTGGAAGACACTGGAGCACCCTGAGGAAAATAGCATGACATGGGGAAAACCTGCAAACTCCACACAGACACAAATCCGAAAACTGAGCTAAGATAAGTGGAGTCCCATTTAAAAATTGGAGGAGCAGATACATTACAAGGTAGTGGCCTGCAGCCTGTACTGCAGCCATTTGCCGGAAGTGAGGCCTCTGTGTCTTAGCTGGTGAGAAGCTCAGCTAAACATACAACACAAGCAAATGATCAGCAGGAATGACGTAGTACAGCCTTACTGTGGTCAATGTAAAATGTCCTTCCATCTGTATGAACACGCTCCTCCCAGCCAGGCTACAGAGAGAGAGAGAGAGAATAAGAGAGAGGGAACATACTCCGAAGTCACCTGATATGGAAGCAAACGTATACAGTGAAACAGTGACAGAAGACTGAGACCAGGTCACAATCCAATAAGGGAGAAGGTTAGTTTAAGGCCGGCCCCCTCCCTCATCCCTGGGCTTCAGGATGTTCTTTTTATTTTTCCCCCCCCATTAATTAAAGATAATAAATAAAAAAACAACTAAACTGCACGGGCCCACAGATGAAAGTCCACTCCACGAAAGGCAATGCTCTCTAAGAGGATCCACTCGCATGCAGCTGAAAATAAGGCGTGTTCACTCTTCTGCAGCAGAAAATCACCCCAGAGCAGGGGCACAACACGGCTTTTTTAAACTTCACACGCACGGGGGGCCAGTTTAGCTGTCTGATGCCCAAATGCCTGTGCAGTGAAGGCTGTGTGCAGCTCTGAGAGGGGGCGGGGAGGGGGCTTGTATAGAAAAAAAGAGGACAATGAGACACAGTCCATGCTAGTTATGAGTGCAGACTGCAGCCAAACGGGGAAGGTTGGGGGGTGGGGTGATCTGCACTTGCATTCAGCACCAACCTCCTCTAGCAGGTTCTGCCAAAAGACACGGCACACAAGTTGTCCCACGCCATGGAGGGAAACAAAAAAAACACCAGCCCGTGAGACATCACCACTCTGCCTCATGACAAGAACGCCAAAGTGTCCAAAACCATACAAAGTCAATTTCAATGAAGTCGCCTCTTAAATTCCTTCCAGAGGATGGCATGACTGCCGTGCTCTCCAGCTAAACTCTGGCGAAAACATGAAGCAGACTTGGTTGGTAACGCAGAAGGTGATGAAGCACAGTGGTTCATAACTGTATGGCCGCTCTGAAAAGCCAGCTTCTTTATGTCATATTTCAGTTACAAAACTCCACACGGACCTGTTCCAGTACATGAAATCAAGCAGAGATCTTAAAGGACGCTTTCGATCCAAACCTGGTTAAGCTGCTGCACAGATGTACTATAGATTTCCTTTAACTGAATTTGTTCCAAAATAAAACATAAGGAAGAGTCATAATCACTACAAACATGATATAAGCATGGGCACATGCTGAAGACAAGACGGCTATTTAAGGCTTAAGCAATATTTAAGCTTTAGAAATGTACAACGGTGCCCATCAAGACAAATTCCACGGTCATTTTAGGTACCCTCATGTGAGGGATTAATATCTGATGGGTGTAACCTACTGGCAAGACACAAAAACTCGACATACAGTACTTATCATAATTCAATGTTATGACCACTAGTGCGGGAAAACAATCAGAAAAACACAAGGAAAACTCAGACAGACAGATAAATCGTTTCATACTTACAGGAAGTGGACCTAGATCACCAGGATCCAGAGTAGCCTTTGTCCTCATATTCACAGGATACTTTAGTCGTGGGTCTTCCTACGCAGACAGAATAGCATCTTATTTCGTTACGGTGAATTGGCCAAAAACAGGAAGAAAAAACCTAAGATCATTGTGTTTGTCCTGTAATCATACGTCAGCCAAGATACGGCACGTTTTGGGAAGAAACAAGAAACTGCCGATGTCATATGCAAAGCAACAGAAAAAAATAAATAAATAAAATCACTGGCTTATGACTCTGGCACGAATTAAACATTAAAGAGCTAACAACCCAAACCTGCATAACAAGCCTATTATTTGCTAATATACAATTACTTGCTTTGTCTCATTCAATGTCTCAGCAAGAGATGAAGGAATCTAGAACATCAAATACACCCCAGGATCTGGGTATAATAAGGTGTTTCATAGGATCCTCCAAGCAATTTAGCCTTGACTATTAGCAAACGCTAACAGTCTGATATTAATGACGACACACTGAACCTGCTGAGGTCAAAGGCAGGTGTGACCCTACCGCAGGGAACCAGGTTTGGTCCGGACTCGATCCCTGCTGTGCTGCATTAGGCCTGGAGAACACTAAACTGGCCTCTGTTCCACTGGGCGGGCCAGATGGCTGGGTTCCCTTGCCACTCATTAGTGTACAGTAATGAGCCTACGGCTCTGGGTGGGACTGAGTGAAAAACACACTCCTTTAGATGTGTCACTCCTCCACAGGGACGGTGCTCTCGTCTTCACCTATCCTGATATGGCATGGGAATCATGTCAGGGGGGAGAATTGGAAAATGGGATTTTTGGCTGCTTGGTTTAATAGCTATATATCCAAACTAATTAATTTAAAACACACTAAAGCAACGTTTATCAATCCGGTCCACGGGGACCCTCACAGATGGCACAGGGTTTCTGCTCCCTGCCAGACAGCCAACATTTTTGGTCCCTCCCTGCTCCCTCCTGGGACCTAGGAATGAGCAAAAAACATGGACTGTCTGGAGGGTCCTCGAGGAAAAAAAAAAATAAAGAAAGAAACGCACTGAAAGGAGTTAATCAAATTACACTGTGGCCAAAGACTGACAAGATGCAGTACCACTTGTTACCACTAAGGGGCACACACAGACCCTGTGAAGCAATCTGAAACAAAGCCCCCACTAGACCATTAGCAGCACACACCTGCTCCATCAAAGGTTGGATTGTGGCCTAAGCTATTTACACTGGAACCTGCCTAAGGCTGAATATGATGAAAATCTATCCAGCAAGGAAAGTTAATGCAGGATATACTTCTGATGCAAGATAAATAATCCATCCATCCATCCTTCCGAGTTACTAATTTAACAACAACTTGCTTCTAGTCACTAAACAGACATAACTGAGAATATCCATAGACCAACCACACAAGTCAATAATCATAGTAAGCTGTGAACTTAGTTTTTGATCTTATACTCCAAGGCTGAGCTGAAAAACATAATCCTGCCAACTGTTTCCCAGAAATCCAGCGCAGGGTACTGCTGGGCCCGGGCCAAACCCCAGGAAACACATGACACGAAGCAGGGGACGCCCCGAACCGCAGGCCATGGCCGATCCATGGCCAGGCTCATACTCCATCAATACGTACAAGATAGCAACCAACCAACCACTGCAGTGTGCACTCTCAGTCACACATAAGGGCAATTCAGTTCATTTAAGTTGCATGTTTATGGACAGTGAAAGGAAAGCGGAGAATCCGCTGAAAACCCACACGCACACAGGGTGAACATGCAAACTGCATACACACGAAGCGCGGAGGTATGCAGCGACAGTGCTACCCACTGCGCCACTGTACCACCCTTTCACAATGTTGGATTTCAGGCACATGCGACTGTCACATTGCAAGGACCGGTCTGCCAGGTTCAAATCACTAAGTTGTATCAAAACATGTGTGCAATTTTAATGATGGTTCCTCTTCCAACATTATCGTAAAAATAAATCTGTGAAGTTTATTGCCGCTGTTTTTACATGAGCTCTCCTTGCGCTCTCACAGACAATCATAACCATTCTCATCCTTTCTGCTAGCAAAGCAGCGCCGTTCAGTCCGAAAACAGTTTTTCACAAAAAATAATAAATGTTATACGGTTATTACGTACCGTATTATGTTAGTTGATGTGGCTAAGCAAAGGGGCTACCATTTGTCTTAGCAGCAATTATTTTGACAAACAAGAATCGTAGGAAATAATTCAAGTCAAAAGTGATGACAAAGACTAGGCTACTCCGAGATGCTACATGGTGCATAGCTATGGCTAACCTCTCCTTATTGAGTGAGTCCGTTAAACCTGAATGTTTCTATGCAGTTCTTGCATTGCAATTGTGCTGCATTTTCATCCACTTTGTGAAGTGCTTCCACGCAACTGATGCTTTCGTTCTTCGTTTTGATCTTCCTCCTGCCATACTGCCGAGTCATCCATTCGGAAAACCTTAATCGATGCTTTTTAATAATCGAGTAATCGACATTAATCGAGTCATCCATTTACTGCTTTAGTAAAACGTAATTTTTGTTAAAAACTGCCTGTACCCTCTTCTTTCGTGAAATCTTTAACTGAGCAGGAAATCTTATATTCAGTCTAGGAAGTAGAGCTAAAAACCCTTATTTAAAGGTTGCAACAGATTCAGGTGTAGTGTGTAAAGAAGCCTTGCATCTGCCATCTCCGGCTTCCCCGGCTGAAACACTGAAAGCGTCGCTTACCCAGGTGGTTGTCCTGGTATTGTGGTCGATGAAAAACGGGCGTCCATTGGGCGCTATCCTCATCTCCCAGCCAGGCGGCAAGAAGCTCTGAGTGGCTTTGTGCTGGGACTTGGGAGAGCTGTAAGGCGAGGGCTGCGGTGACTGTGGGTTGGACAAAGTGTCTTTTACTGCACGTCGGGCCTGGATATTGTTGGCTCCCTGGAAAGGTTTACAATTGCACAAATAAATTTCATCACAAAACATCATACTAAATTTCACTTAGTTCATTTATACAGGTTGATTTCCTTACATATATTGTGCAATACAACTGAAGCGTAGCAGTTGGTTTTTAAGCATTTGAAAATGAACCATGATTTCATGTATTTTAAAGGACTTTGTTGACAAGCCACTGACGTCACTCTTACAATGAGTCCATTATTCATCAAACATCCTTCCAGTGTCTCCCTCAGGCATTTAATGCTGCAGTTGCTTCTCTGTCATAATTGTCTGCTTTTTTCCATTTTCTTTTTTTTTTTATTTTCCTATCTATGGTCAAAGACAATAAACGCTCTAGATGACTTCATGGTGACAATTCTGACACCTGATCACCTGCAGGAATTCTCGATTGTAGGAAGTGTACGTGCCCTTAAGACATGACGACCAAAATCCTGTGCTCCTGAGTCGAAAAAATACCTGTTATAATCTATTGCTGAGAAAATCCCCGATACTTGACATGTACTTGCCGTGTTACCAAAATTAAAACCAAACACTACATTTACTCTAAATACTAAACTACATTCGAACTGCGGCTTATTATTTATATTAAAAAACTTCCATTTTCATTCACAGAATACTATGACATTCTTAGAAGTGTCTGCTGTGACCTGGATTGATTCTTTGAAAGACTGCAAGGAAATACAAATTCTCAGATCGAAGAAAACAAATTATCCAACGCAGGTCGATTACGTGTTAATGCTAATAGATTAGTACATTAACCGGGCATCTAATACCAAAAGCAACGTGTTTGAAAGAAATTCTTTTTGAGGCAACTGAAAGACAGCATGTGCCGAGCTGTGAGCCTCTGAAAGCAATGTGGAATTATTAATAACTTGATGTGGAGCAGCTGGTCTTGCAGACAAAGGGCAGCAGGTTCATATTCTACGGAGCACCACATTTGTGCTTCCCTCAAGCCCTTTCTTGAATCTGACCTGTTTAACTGGCTAACTATGGTACAATCTGTTCAGTCTGATTGTACAATATGACATTTGTTCTGAAATGACCCGTTAAGCAAAAAATAAGCAAGGTAGCACAGTAGATACTTTGCTTGCCGTACTCGATTTTTTAAAAATTCTGATGCCGTTATATTAACTACCAATTCTGTGTTATTTCAGAATCTAACATGTTCATTTCATCATCTTAAACATCTCATCAGATTCAGAGAGCCTAATATTACTGTGCATTAACATGCCATGACATGAAAGATGAGGTCATACATAAATGCAAGCAGGCTGGCTTGACTGTAGCCCGCCCGGCGGGGCGGGGTGGGTGGGGGTCGTCGGGCGGGGTGGCATCGGCACTTGCGGGTGGAGTCTTGGGGTGTGCGTGGGGGAAG
>JAODJX010000119.1:18072009-18082031 GCA_026776945.1 Isichthys henryi | reverse complement strand
TAGCCTCAGCATGTTTTTGGACTGTGGGGGGAAACCGGAGTACCCGGAGGAAACCCCACGACAACATGGAGAGAACACGCAAACTCCACACACATGTGACCCAGGCGGGGACTTGAACCCGGGTCACAGAGGTGTGAGGCAACAGTGCTAACCACTGCACCACCATGCCACCCCTCCATATCAACCAATCCCTTCATTTAGGGAGGACCTTCTTGTATTCACACTCACTATAATATTTAGTAGGGAGTGGTAGTGGCCCGGTTGCGTCACTGTCGCACAGTTTGGGTGCGTTCACCATCGTGTAGATTTCCTATCACACTCCAAAGACGGGCAGTTATATTAATGTTTCTCTCTAAATTTCCTGAAGCATGTGCGTGTATGTACACTGCGAAGGGCCAGCATCCCACTCATACCTTACCCTGTGCCCTATGATCCTGACCAGGAATAAAAATACTTGAAGATGGATGGATGTCATATTTTGATGATCCACCTTCCAACTGCTTACCCTGTTCAGGGTCACGGGGAGGGGGTTGGCCTTTCCAAAGCAGGACCACGAGGCCGAGAAACACCCCGGATGGGATGCCAATTCATCATAGGACACACAGATAATCAGACCCTGTAGGCAATTTAGAGACTAATGTCTTTTGGACAACTCCACAATTTTATTTAGATTCACTGTCTTTGATAAATCATTTAATTTCTGGTAACATGTTATATTATACTTAAAAAAGTGTAATGGCCTACCCATTTCCCTATTTACACTAAAACAAAAACTCAAAGCAAAACTAGAGAAAAACATACATACACTCAACTCGCCAAACAAAATAATGCACTCTTTACGATAGTAGCTGTTTTTCTTCTTATTCTTTTCAAGACTAAGGCAATTTCAGCAACCCCGGTTTCCAAACTAAAAACTTATAGTTACTGAAATACCTCATTGTAACAGCAGAAAAACAAAATTAGTAAGCACCTCTCGGTGATGGACTGGTAACCTGTCTAGTGAGAGGAATGGATCATCACCTGAAGATGACATAATAAAGTTTTATATTTATTATGTCTAGGTGTTTCACTAGGGAGAATTTAAAAGATTCAAAACCAAAAAATATGTTTATTGTTTTATTTTGCCTTAAGGATAAAATCTGGAGAACTAAATTTTTCAGAAGGGGCATTAAAGACCTTCCTATAATTCATTCAGCCATTTTCTATACCCGCATTGTTGTGGGGGTCCAGAGCCTCTCCTGGAAGCTACAGGCACGATAATCCCATAATGTCTCCCGCAATTAAAAAAATAAAAAAATAAAAAATCATTGGAAAATGTCATTTTAACTATGCATAGCTATAAACTAAAAAAACATTTCTAACAAACCATCATTTAACTTTGTATATTGTGCAAAATAAATTCTAATCTGATGGATCACTACTGCACAAATTGAGCTCTCAAATTATTATTGCCTCACCCTTCCTGTTAACTCTCTACTGGCAATCAATTAAACTATTTGAAGTTCTGGACCTGGTACCACATTACGCCCAAGACTGTATCAGACCCCATCAATGTCATGGCGTTTCACAAACTTCTTGAACACCACCTATATACACATACTGGTAACCACATAAAATAAATAAATGAATAAGTTGACCACAATTGCCGTAATGCATGGTATATGTGTGCAATACCAGCACCAAACAACCCCATGTATGTCCTTTTTATTAAAAACTACTCCAAATTTATTATTTCTTTTCTATGCACTGATTCTACACAGAAAATTGCTTAGTCCTATAAAAGCATTGAATAGGCAATACCTTATTTCCCATCATTTTAAAATAAGTTAAACCTAAGTATTAGAAACACATCAAAAATGTTTTGTTTACATTTGACTCAGTAGGACAAATATGTAAGCAAAGCTACTTCATTTTGTACAAAAGCCAGCACGTACTTCGCTGCCAGAAACTGGACTGAAAATCCCTGCACCAACTTAATAATAATGTAAAATGCCACAGTAAAGGGGATTAAGAGCATCTCGTTCCTGATCACCATTGATATCAAACCACCATTTCTGTGTATCGTACTTAGGAACCACATTTAGGGATTCTTCTCATCCACACAACACACAGGTGCAGGGTATGAGGGCTTACTTTAAAACATATATTTACCAAAAATCAATTTAGCAGATCATTCACATCAGAGCAAAACTACACATCATTGGTAGTGTATGAGTGATGAACTATTGACCTGCAGGATATGAAAAGAAACAAACATAACCCAAAAAACTTCAGCAATCTGAAACATTTGCAGTGCAACACATGCTCGAAGTTCCAACATTGCAAGGGCAAAACTAAACACTCTCCATTATAGTAATAAGACGTGAAATATTTGGTATAAACACCAAGGTGCTCTCAAACTTACTGAATGATGAAACATCTGAATGTGCACTATGGGGTCCATCTTCCCATCAAGCACTCCAAAAAACGCACTTAAAAAGTTACGCACATTTGAATTAAGTGCATTCTCCCCTCACTAGCATGGACACGCCTACCGAAACTGACCCAAAAAAGAAGGTCACGCAAGAAGTATGATCAATTCATCAAGGGAGTTAGGCTCTCGATGATTTTGGCAACAAGCAAAACGTGGAACATTGACTATCTCACTTATATTGTGATCCTAATTGAAACCGCATAAACCCTTTTATTTGGAAAATGAAAAACACAGCAGTAGCTGCTTAGCTATTGAAAATCCTTTGACTAAACATGAAAGGTTACGACAAAATAGTGTTTTAATTTTGTGCAGAGCAATTGACATTACCTGAACTTATCAGGCATATTTAAATTATGCAATATATTAACTCAGATTTAATGATCCCTCAACCATTTCTACGAAAAAGGCACTACCGTTGGAGTTTTAAGATCAAACGGAAAACCAGATAAAATGTTCTTAAATCTTTAAAACTTTACTGCTAGCAACCCACAATAGACATTCAAATATTATGTTACGATGTATGCTCAACTCTTCAATTGTTTTTATTCACAATAGTTTTACTCCACAGCCGATTCACTACAACTTAGACAAAATCAAAATTTTAGACAACAGATTATGGTCGAGAAAATTGACATGTTACAGTAATGAGTTCGCGAGAATGACTCATATTGTGTTTAATGGTCAGTTACTTGCAACACAGCAATATGTTGGCGTTTAGCCGTCCAAAGCGCTTATTTAGCGTAAGTGCACTTAAACCCCACACTTAAGCCGATGGGAGAATACGAGACAAGCAGCTGCATGTCTTCTTTTTGGCTTAAGAGCAAGGGAGAAGTCGACCCTGAAAGACAGTAAAAAAAAAAAAAAAAAAAAAGATACATTCAAAATGCAATGACATGAAATATATAGTTTATTAATGTTTCAATGGAACCAACAAAAATTATTTATCCATTTAATTAAAAATCAAGTTCATCCAAATAAACGCTTCACAATTAATGATACCTCTAAAGACTGGAAAGAAAATCTGCTAAATTTAAATCAGTAATGAAACTTACGTTCATTTAAGTTTTAAGGAACATGATTGTGCCATTACATGACTTCCTGTATAAAAATGAGGAAACTCCTTTTGGCGCCACGTACCAAGAAGAAAGCAAAATAACTTGCAGTTAAGAGACAGATGATTGTAGACTTTCATACAACTGGTAATGGCTACAAGATCACCAAAAAAAATTACATACCAGTGTCCTTTCTGAATAGTGTTACTATTTATTTTTATAATACAGAGACTCCCTGGGTTATGATGGTCTGTGTCATGATTTTCGACTTGACAATGAGTGCTTTTTTTTTACCCCCACTTTCAGTACATTATTTAATAAATTACATGACATATTCAACACCTTACTATAAAATACGCTTTATGATTTTGCACAACTGTAGGCTAATGCAAGGGTTCCAAGCACGTTTATGCTAGGCTAACGTAGGCTATGATGTTAAGATGTATTGTGTTAAAATGCAATTTTCGCCTTAAATATTTTTGCTTTATGATCGGGTTATGTTCCGATAAACCTATCGTAAGCCGGGGAGAGGCTGTATTTTTGTGAATTTCCATGGGGTGCCAATAACTCAGCCTACTTTAACTAATATAAGCATCAGGTAGATATTAAATCAAGTGAAAAAGAATACTTGCAGACTTGGCTCAATAAAATCAAACCAACACCAGTTTCGAAAAGAACACCAGCGGCAATCATATACATTTTATAGGCCATTTATTTTAAGGCAAATGTTACAGTTGATTAAGGTGGAGAAAAAAAAAGAACAGTTTTATCACATGGAAATGGCCTTGAAGAGATAAGAAGCTGATGTTCACCCTGCATTTTTACCAGGCTGTTAATTGTTAAGCTTTTCTTACCCAAGGAAAACCAACATCAGTAAACTGTAAGAAATCTTTCACCTAATCATTTGGCACCACTTCACTAAACATTCTTTGTAGTAACAGGTTTGTAATCAGTGACTCTGAGTGTATGCAACTGGAAATGAACTATGACATTCTTGGCAATTCAGAAAAGATGTTTGACTTTAAGACCCTCTTCCTGACCATCTGTATTTTCCTAGGGAAGTATTTCCAATACAGTTGAGTATTCCTAATACAGTATGTACTTGTCACAGTGAATGCTGTATAGTGTTGTAAAGGATATGTCGTAGAGCGTAAAGATTTTCAGTGTTAACCATCTAGGAAGGCAGTTAATCTAGCTTTTAAAAAACTATCCATGAAACTAAAATGTCCTGAAGTTTGAATGAAAATGATTGTTTTGGTTGTACATGAAAAGCCCTTTTACTGCAATATAAAGCTGCATTGTTCTCAAAAAGTGTCAACCGAGCATAAACAGAAACAGTGTAAGTGATGGGTCTCAATAACCAATGCTGTACATTAAAATTCATGCCAAGAGATGTGTGACATAAGAGGGAGACATATTAGTACATTTTTTCAACTCCATTACAGAATCACTCAAAGTAAATGACTGAACATAACACCTATATAAAAGTTTGCAACTGATTTCACAACTAACACAATTATTTGCATAGCATATTTAGGAATATTTATGTCAATACATTCAAATACTCAAAACATATACTGTATCTATAATGTTTAGTTCCTACTTTTAAAATATTATGTAATATTTAAAGACAAATGTAGAGAAAGATACCATAAGAGATTCATTTCCTGTATAGTACAAATTATGAGATTAAGACTAAATGAAATTATATTACTGTCAGATACTCTGTTATACCACCTTCCCTTTCTCACCTGGCCCCAATGATGTCTTTCTTTGCCAATTCAATCCCTGCAATAACCTTGACACGAAGAACTCTGGAGTCATCCTGCACAAGGGGAAAAGATGATGATGATGAAGTAAAATTCTTAATAACTAGCTCAGATGTGTGAAAACTGTTCAATACTAATGAAACCTTAGTACATTAAAAAACACTAATCTGAAATGAAAGTGGTTCAGACAGATGGACGGCAAGGAAAACGTCCCTTGTGAGCCAGTAGACTGTCATCCAGGTTATGTCAGAAAGTAAAAGCATATATTTCATTATGTTGCAATTGCACATTGAAAAAACAGTGACATTATTGTTTAAGAAAATTGTTACACACAATACATCATAAAATTCTGACACTAAACTAACATCAAACCTACCCTATAACTGAAAATATATAAATCAAGAACAAACAATAAAAATGTGCGTTTTTGCAGAAGTACTTTTGCACTATCCGGCACGTTTCAGTTTGTCTCCTGAAATGTTCTACCAGACAATCCTGCCATACTGCAAATGGATAAGATACACATGGTCCATTTTAACATTCATTGATGCACAGGTTAAGTGACACAATGTACGACATCTCTGCAACAGGACTCCAGAACATACCCTGACATTTATTTTAATTTATAGCTAGGAGCCCATGTATGATTATAGGTTATTGACTAAAATATTTAGTGTGTGAAGAAATATTAGCATAATTACTGAATTGTCAACATTAAACTAAATATTTTTAAACTGCTTTAAGATATATTATTGATAATGCAAACCACAGAATCACTGGGAAAACAGATACGATTCAGTTGTACGATACAATTCAAATAATATTCAAGCAATTAAGGCTAGATGCAAATTTAACAAAAAGAGCCTTAATAGCCAGCTGCCCCATATTTTAAGCTGCAAGGAAGGCCAATGACATTTCCCCCTCAAAATAATTCTGCCACATGGTACTGCCTCTAGAAAGTTGCATAAGGCAGAGATGTTATCAGTCTTGACTGAGGGTAAAGTACAACAGCAGTAAATAAACAGATATGATGGACTGTCAGACACACCCATAGCAGGACAGTTGTTTGAAGCTTAGTCTGCTAAGCTATACTTTCACGGACGCCCAAGAGACCAGAAGACACCACACCACATGCATCCCTCCTACCAAACATTTGTTCTAGGTGCTACTGGCCCTTTTCATTCTGATTCAGTAGCTCTGAGTTCTTTGAAGACTGGTTTTAAATCTGACTAACCTGCTAATTAGGCAATTACACAATGTTGTCATGACAAGAGTTAAAAAAATATATAAAATGAAATGAATGCATCCAACCAAAACTACAAGTTCAAATCATTGCAAACACTTTGGTGTTGGAATAATACTCATACAAATCTACACACACACACACACACACACACAAACAACTGCTGAAGACACAGCAGAGTCCATCGAAATCTGATGAACTGTTTTCATGTAATTATGAAACAGCACAAAAATAACCATTTTATGGAGGAAGTATTTGTATAGTTTGGAAGTAATTTTAACCCAAATACCATCATCCTTGCAAGTAATTTTCCACTGAGTATAGGCACATACTGCTTAATCAATGATAACTGCAAGAAAAACAAAGAATTATTGCGTAGAATTTATTTTACATTAAGTTACATGTTGTTTAAATGAGTCTATAATGTGCTTGGCTAGATTTCAACTGAATACTACTGAAATACTGTACAAAGCAGAACAATGACACAAACTCAAACTACTACTTTAAACATCAATCGAAAACTGCTAAATAAATGGAATGTGAATTAATTTACGATGAGCAACTATGCCAACTTGGTCCCAATTTTTCTGCACCTTTTCACAAAGAACTTATTCAAAAGTTCATGAGCAACCAAACAACCAAAGTGCAGCATGTCATTCATTTGCCCGATGTGGAATTTGATCAAATTTGCATACTTCAGCTTTGAAAATGTTACTGCCCTCCAGTGAATTCACCTGAAATAGAAATTGTCGCCTTAGCAGAGTTCTCCAACCAAACTCTACAAGAACACGTTCACAGTTGAGTAACAGGACGGAATCCACAGCTAAATATAAAGAACACAAAGGCATATTTCTAGTTTGCCATAAGCCACGTATATCATCTTCAAAATACCTGGGGAAATATTCTAAAGGCAAAGGAGTCAGAATTACCTTGGAGGCTCTACTGGGTTTGAGGGAAAAAAAACTGCCACATCATCCCACATTTTTCTACATTTGGGTACTTATCACTATTCAGCTTTAGTCCCTGTATGCAGTCAGACCCTACGAGAGCTGAATTGCATACGAGATTGTGTGTTTTAACAGCTAGCTATCATTAGCCATGAGTGGATTTACAACTAGCCAGTTCTGTAAATAAAAACGTGCAGGAGAAGCCTGTTAACAATCCCATAACAACTAAAAATGTATACAGTTACAGACAAACACAATATTAATGGCCATTACAAAACGCAAGATTGAAAACAAGGCCAATCCCGGCATTTTTAATTGATCAGTGTCAGCTACCACAGCCCCATGTATTTAACATTTTTCGCATCCATCTAATTTTCTTATTTACACCATCACACACTGCAGCAACCCGGAGGCTCATGGTATTAAACTAAACTATCGAGATGTCAGCCAAGTGGAAATTATTTGAAGTGGAAACTCAATGCGCAACAAGATACCTGCAATGTTTATTGCCTTTATGCTTCAATCCATTATAACAAATATTTTCCTTTAATATCATTACGTAACTGTGGGAATACTTCAAATTATTACTCAACAAAAGGGTGGTTTTATACTGCAAAGCTTCGATGGAGAAAACGCACCAGCAGATGATGGTGTGTGAGTGGGCGTGAACACTGCACCCATAAGTGCAGTGGCAAGTGGCAGCTGGACTTTTTTTATTTTAAAGGCTTAGTGTAGTAAATATTACTACATACATTCAATTTGGTTTGTTTTGAAAGCACAAAAATTGTGATTTATATTGTGGACCAAGATTGTAACCAAAAATATCATGATATGACATTGTGGCCATGTCGCCCATTTGTACTAGGATAGTTCCTTCCCCCTCTCCCCCCAATTTCTTTGCCAGTAATGCAAACTATTTATTTTCAAATTTTTTAGGAAACTTGCTTTTTACGTTAAAACTAAAACTTGACCTTTTCATTTCAAGCGATTTGCATTTTGATTTCAGGTTTTTCGAAATTCAATAATATTTCAATCAATATTCAATAAATAACCATAAATGGTTCATCTGTGTTTTCATCAATTATTTTTAAATCATAAAGTCTTTCATTAAAAAAATATCCCAACTTTAATAGTTGAACATATTGACAGTACAAATGAACGTTATGAGGCAAATGAAAGCAACTAAAAGTCTGGAGGTTTAATTTCTTTATTTCTGGCCGGGTACAAATACTGTGGAGTTAAATATTATGCGGATTAAATATTTAGGTGAATTTATTGGTAAGCACAAGTATAAATCTCATTCTAATTGTTTTTCATTTATTATATATTGTTTATCACTATATTATTCTCATCCTATAATGGTAACGTTAAGCAATTACATTGCTCTGTATTATTGTTGTTACAACACATCTGTTTTGATCACACGTAAGTGAATGTGTTTTAAAAAGCAAAATGTTGATCGATTTATTTTAGCCCTGGATTTTGTGGCTGCAGAAATTGTCCGAGTAGTTGTTCTTTTAAACATTCATCTATTGATGCCCGTGATGCTGACAAACTGCTGTGTCCCAAGTTTGCTGCTGGTACCAGTTAATGTAGCCACTGTTATAGTTTTGCCAAACTAAAAATAATAAGAAATGTTTCCACGTCAAATTTTTAAACATTTTCTTCTTCCTTTCTGGAGTATATGTGCATAAAAAAAGCCTTTTCCTTAATTTTGGCGTACACAAAATTTGTTTCGGGCTACCAATATCTGAAGAATGCCGGCTGGAAGGACTCCCAGGGATTTAGAAATTGTGCGAGCCCAGAACATGTAACGGCTGAATTTCTGAATATCGGTGTCTGTCTGATATTTGAAATTCTTTTGAAACCTTTACACAAGATTCCTAGTACAAATGGGCGACATGGCCACAATGTCATATCATGATATTTTTGGTTACAATCTTGGTCCACAATATAAATCACAATTTTTGTGCTTTCAAAACAAACCAAATTGAATGTATGTAGTAATATTTACTACACTAAGCCTTTAAAATAAAAAAAGTCCAGCTGCCACTTGCTTGAAATCCCAACATTTCAAAGCGGTAGTCGAAGAGCTGTTCAATACTGCCAATTTGATATGGCACCTAAAAAACAAACACTTAACAGAATACCACGAGTTCACTCAGCTGACTCAGGCAAAAGCTGAACCAAAGCAACACACACTGGAGTATAATCATGAAAAGTCTTTTTTAAGCATGTTAAACTGCTACACCACTTATAAGTGGAATTTAGATTTCTGTTGGTCTGTATGTTGTTTTATTATAATGCTACATTAAGCATGATGGTCATTATTTGTTGTGACCGGGAGCATTTATGTTATTACACCACTTTGAAGTAGAATTTTGAGTGTTCTAGTTGGAAATGGCAGAGCCATTTATAAAGATTTTTTAGTTTGTTTGTTATTTTGTCACAAATAAATGAATGAATGTGCCCTGCGATGGACTGGCCCCCCATCCTGGGTTGTTCCCTGCCTCGTGCCCATTGCTTCCGGGATAGGCT
>JAODJX010000119.1:17946701-17994446 GCA_026776945.1 Isichthys henryi | reverse complement strand
GGGGGTTGGACCCTTTTCCACTCTGGAGTTGCCCACGGGGAGAGGCGCCGAGCGGGGGTGGGCATACTTATTGCCCCTAGGCTGGGTGCCTGTACATTGGGGTTTACCGCAGTGGATGAGAGGGTAGCCTCCCTTCGCCTTCGGGTGGGGGGACGGGTCCTGACTGTTGTTCGCGCTTATGCGCCAAACAGCAGTTCAGAATACCCACCCAAATGGAGCAAATGCAACTGAGGAACTGAGATGTACTGGACTTGTGTAAATTCAACAAAATGCCCTAAACCAGCTATAACATACCAGTAACACTGGTACATGACACATGGGATCCCCATAAGTTACAGTTTCATCATGTCTCCTCCTCTTCCTCTTCTTCATGTTCACATTGCTGATGTATGAAAAGATGTTTGTCTTGACATTTTGTTCCCACTGTGGCTGTTTTACTTCCACACATGAAGCATACTTTGTTTTCAATTACCTGAATATTTCAGACTTGTGAAAGGGAGGTGAAACCTGCTGTTAAACACCTTTAAGAGGCAGAGAGTATGAAGGTTCCCCTCACCCCAAAAATCAAGCACTGTAGGAGTTAGGTTGGTCATACAGAATTTGTGGAGGGATGTCATGGTTCAGTGTTTCGGAATGTTTTCTTGCAGTACTCATGACTGGAGTCTTCAGGGCAGTCATGGTCACCACAGTTTAAAGATGAAATCCTGTGTGATAAAACACTTGAAATAGTCCCCCCCAACCCCCCACTCCCAGCATGGAAACAGCTGCTTTTAACTCCATGTAGCATTTCTTATGCACTTGCCTAGAATGATTTTGCACAATCTTACATCATAACGCACCGACAATTAGCTTTCAAACAGTTGGCCGACATGCTTTTGGAACCATTTACAAGGTTCTCTCTAAAACGACATCATAGGATTTACAGAACAAGATAATAAAATCTGGAGATACTTGCTGAATTTCTGACAATCCGTCCATAATCATGGTTTCAGTAATCAGAAGCAGGATTTCAGCTCATTTCAGGATATTTTTTTTGTCATTTTGTATTTTCTAATTTTTTAAATAAATAAAATGTTAAGCAATTCAGGATTTTCAATTAGACTAGTTTTCTTTTAACTAAGTAGAAATAACTGGTAATGAGATTTACCATTTACTAAATTAACACTCAGTTTTTCTTTAAGTTTTTGTTAGTTTCGGGAAATAATTTCTGTGCATTGCTTAAATAGCAATATATATAATATATAATAATCATATTAACTTCAGTGTTTTTGAAGCAAGCTGCAAATATTATGAAACAAGTCATTTTAAATTGTACATATATTTGTTGAATGTGTATATGGCAAAAACAACAAAAATACCAAAGATCCTATCAGTTTGTCTAAGCATTTTGGGTAGCCCATCACCATCATGTACATTTTAAAATACTAATGTCAAAAATGATTAATGGTGACCAATGATGAATGCCTTTTAACATACTAACATTTCAAAATATTATCGTTCTACTGAATTTCCATTCATCCTTTGTCCATTCATCTAGTGTTTATTTTGCTACTTCAAACAAAAGTAAATATTGGTGTATAAGACACAATCGATCGGAAATGCAGGCTTTTGAAGCGTGCTTGAGACTCCACAATGTCATGACGCTGAAACACTAATAAACGGAGATTGCTTGCCTGTGGGGGATCGCAGATAACCTTTCCTCTCCGTCCTGTCTCGTCTCGTCTCGTTCCGTCCCGTCCCGTCTTTGCTCTGTGTTCAAATCCCAGCTTTTTAACAGGAGCAGCAACAGCATTGCAGCCGCCATGCTGAGAGAAACTTCTCACGCTCAAACTGCTGCCCTATTCATTTTCTAGGATCAACCGGGAGGAAAAAAACTCCACTGTTAAGTAAGTGTTGTTTATTGCGCCGTGTAGCTCATGTGTGATGATAGTTGTTGAAAAGTTTTAGAACAAATGCTTTGGAAGAATCCCAGCCTTACGTTTATGTGGTGTCCGTAGCTGAAGTTTGATCATGCACTTGTTTAGATACTACAGGTTAGTCCGCGTCTTTTTCGTTTTCATCCGCTTTTTAAATAGCGTGCGCAGTTTCTGCAGTTTCCTAAACCAGATTGGAATATTAACAAGAATGCATTCTTATGACGAATGGATAGCTTTGAGACTAGTCTTAAACGTTTTATTTTTATTTTTCCAAATTGTTAAGAAGCCAGTGTTTTATCTTATGTTACATTATATATTACTCTAGTAAAAGTTGACGAATGCACGGGAATCACCGCAGTTTAAATTTATCGCAATATTTCTAGGCTGCTTCTAAACTTTTATAGAATTAATCTCCCAGTATTTTTATAGGTACACGGGCAACCGGAGTGTCATAGGCACGGCCACCCATGCGAAAACGTTCTCTGAAGCCTTTTAATCTAAAAGGGTGTTAAACCACCTTCATAAAATAAAGTAAAAGTAGCGTGAGACTGCGCAAGGAGCTCGATTCGCGTCTGAGATTAAATCAGATCCCGACAACAATCTACTTCTTTTCACTGGTGTGCAAAGATATTTTAACCGCCGTACACAAATCTGTGCTGGACTTTAGAAGTGGAGGAGTTGTTTAATGTATCACAGATGGAGTTTTAATGTTAAAGTCACCAGTTAACATGTTCAATTGTTTTCGTACCTATAATGAATTCACTTTATTATTTTCTTCGAGGCATTACTATGTAATTTATCGTCTTAAATTGGCTTAGTTCTTCTGATTTGGCTGAATGGCAACCTCATTGACCTTGTCTGTCTTATTATTATCTTTGTAGCTGTGTCTGTCCGAATTGCTGTCACTTGTAAAAATTTAGTACGGAAGTATTGTCTGGCTATAAACATATTCTAAATGCCGTATTGATATGGCGCTACTCTTAGACAATGTAGACAGTGACATAGTCTTTGTCATGGTGATTGCTCTGTATAATATTGGCTGTAATTATTGCTAAAAATTGTTTGTATGTTTAACAATAATGCATATTTACCCAGTAACAGCTTCAGTCTGCCTTAATCTTGGATAGGAAACTCGATAACTAGTGGGAATTCATCTTATTCATCTCAGTAGTTGTCTGCTCTCCACATGGGAGATATTGAAGTACATTGACATTGAATGCAACAGTGTTATTATGGTGTAACTTTACATTAGTTAATGTGATGTTCTTGCTGAAGTACATAGTTCACACACATATCTGTGAAATATAGTAAAAATGCAATTGTAAAATGAACTTTCTGGAAGTTTTGAGAGGTATGTTACAAATGTTGGTGGTATATGGTGTTAGTGGGTATGTTCCTTTATGCTGATCTTCTCACTGTCTCTTGATGCCTGAGAAATTGTCAGACGGAAACATGGAAAAGGGAACAAAAAAAAAATTACCTGGCAGATAGTTTTAATAGTGTCTGTTTAAACAAAACCGGGCTTGAGTAATTCATCTCACCGTTTATGTATCCTTCATGAAAGCCAGTGTTTCCTCTTCACGTCTTAACACTTTGACACGATCTTTCATTCCAAAGAGTAACCAATGAAACGCATAGCTGACAACAAATGCTATCTGCAAAGAATAGTGTTAGGTATCATAAAGCACCAAAACCACACAGCAAAACATTGCCGAAAAAACTGTGTCCAGTCTGTGTAAAAATACTGACTTGACTTGTGTTCAAATACATGGATTATAATCTGGATTAATATATGAGGTGTAATTGCAAAATAGGCTATTTCACATTTCATTTGTGGTTGCATGTTAACGGGAAAGAGAGCCTTTCGGTTAGAACAATGCACCAAAAAATAACAAAAACATGCAGATTATATCCTGTGTGGATCAGTGTGTGAAACACTGCACTATATCGTTGGAAAAAATGCAGTTCTGCATATTTATGATGCATTGTAATGATACTGCATTGGTCCTCCCACCCCAACCACCTGCTTTATGTGCAGGGTAACCCAATCTCCAGGGGTACGTCCTGGTGGCCCCTGTTTTGTAGAGAGAACTTTATTTTCTTCTTCTTCTTGTTTTGCATGATAATCATTTCCGCCAGTCTGTATCTCTTGCCTTAGGATCAGGTGTACTAGACTCACGACCCTCGGCTCAGTGCCAAGGTAATGGCTTCGTTAGGAAGAGTGAAATGAAAGACTGCCATTATTGGAAGAGTTGAAGGTGACTTTGGGTCTTCCTTACATGATGTGGAATGATGGCCTGGTTTGCTGCTATGATTTCATTAATTTTGCATGGGACGGAGAGGCCAAAAAAGCGTAGTGTTGGTTGTATGGACTCTGAATCACTTGCCCACGTTATAGCTTGCAGTTTTGAAGTTTTTCAGTCTTAAAAGTATTGCCTGCTTATCTAATAAAATGGTTACCTTAAAATAATGAACACTTTGAAGTACACAGAAGTGGTTTTGACATTGCTTAGCAGAGGACTGGGACTTTCTGGTTAATCTCTGTCAAAGATCACCTTTCTTCATTTGCCATATTGTCAACAAGAAACTTAGTAATGGACTGGCCGCAGTAATTAGTATTATTTTCAGAGGAGTAATATTTTATGGATGGAAACTTATAAAGTGAAACCCAAAGCAATTTGCAGCTAAAATCGTTGTCATCGGATTTCAGATGTCAGCTCTTTTCCGGAGTAGCTTTGCAGGACCTATAGAGTTAGCATGAGGATGTCGTCTTGCAGTCCATAGCTAGACTAACTGGCATTTCATAGAGTGTGTGTGTGTCCTGCCATGGACTGTCTGGCATCCTGTCTACAGTATATCCCAACATTGTGTCCTCTCTCTGACCCTGATCTGAATATGAGGTTAGAAGATGGATGCATGGACGAACAGTCTATTTAGATCTATGTTATGTTTAACGTATTTGTAGAAGATGAAGCAAACCACTAGAAATGGGGGGTAAAAAAATACAGCGACAGTGGATATCCAGCGTACGGATTGGGAAATGCTAGCGGGTTTGGGTGTTAGACGGCACTTTCCCACAGAACAAATACAGTGAAGCCTTGTTTACACCTGCCAAGGGCTTTCAGGCTTGCAAAAGAGAAGCAGAGGGCTTGATGGGGATCTTGTGACAGTCTACCTCCACCAGAATACAGTGCAAGACATTAAGCTCGGTCAACTGGGTTAAAATGGGGGGTTTCAATCCCCAGCAATTAAGTGTAATGCAACCCTGGAACATGTCTGTTTCCGTCATTTGTTCAAAGGGGCTGCAGGAATTAAGATACAGCATTTTGTCCTTTTTCCATGTCCATGAATCTGGTATAATTCAGCAGCTGAAATGCAGCATGTCTTTAAACCACAGAACTGGAATAAATCAGACTAGATTGGCAAAGGTGTTCAGAAAATTAAAAAAACTGGCCTGTAAAACATAGATTCTGTGTTTCAACTAAAAAGATTTTAACCGTTATATGTACACTAACAGATATGTCTGTGTGTCAAATTATTAGCTTAATTTTGAATGAATAAAAAAATTAGAGCGGAACATAAAATCACGTTCTTCTGCTTCTGCAAAGTCAACCTTTTGCATTTCTTATTTAGTCACATGGTCTTGAGGATGACCCAAATAAGGCCCGCAAATCTGTTATTTAAAACACGATTACGGAACAGTCATACACTGTGCATTGGTGATCGTTTACATTCAGTAATGCGAACAAGGACTGTTCTGCTTCATGCCTGATCTTGCTCACAGAATGCTACTCGTGTTTGGTTTATTTACTTGAATGTTTAGTCATGCTGCAGTACAACTTTTAGGCGTGACTTCACACATGTAGATCTGAGGTTCTCCTCCGGAATGTCCTGTTTATTATATTAATTCATGGTTCAGCACTGGACATCCACTGCCTCCAAAAAATCCGACTCTGAGGTATGTTCTCCAAAAATCAAACAATCACTCAAACAGTGCCATCCAGTTAATTTTTTTCTTGATATTTAATAGGAGCAGCAGTTTTTTGAAGGGAAAAGGTTTCCTATGATAAATGCTCTTTCTGTCTGACTTGCCTCATATCCATGAAGTATGAAGATGGACAATTTGCAAGGAAGGTCTTGCAGATCCTTAAATGTGGTCCTGAGTTCCTTTGGGACATTCATATTAACACTGCATTTTGCATAATCTCATCTGCAGTGGAACATCTTTCTTTTTACTTGCTCAATTTTGTAATTGCATGCCAAATGGTCTGTTTTAGAGAGAATTATCAAAGACCGATAAGATTATGTAAAGTTTAATGCATGTCTCTCATCGTATAGCAAAACAAGATACTTCTTATAGATGCGTTAAGAATGAAATGGTTAGTTGGTGGGTAGCTAATACTTTGCAGTGCATGATTAAATTAGCAACGTTAAAACTAATTCGTGCTGATAGATCAGATGAATATCTGGATATATGCTGGTATATTTAGCATGCAACTTGCACGTCAGAAGTTCCTTGGATAATTGTGCCACGCAATGCATTTTGACTAGCAACAGGTATCGAATTTAGACTAGTCACATACTGCGACACAAAGACACAGCTATTGCATTTTTCCCTGTCATACCAGTCAAAACTTGAATGAGTTTTGAATGAGGGTAAAGGCAGGCCTGATACCCCCCGCCCAGGGCCAAGGCCGATGGTAAACCGATCAGTCCTCTTTATACATAAACACACATGCTAACCTATTTAAAATGAGTACGACTGTGTTGCCTATTTCTTTGAAACACACAAAAAGTAAGGATTTGATAATTGACAGGTTTAAAAGCATTAGCTACATTTAAAAAGAAGCCTAACTATCTTATTCTCTAGGTTTACCTCCACAGAAAAACACAGGCTGTATTCAGAATGGTTTACTCTTTCACTCTCTCTGCATAGGGAAATCTATGTGGTTCACTATATAGGGAATTAATCAGTGAAACAAGACAGGGGGTTCGGGCTCTACATTCCAAGACACTCTGTGTTGGTATCCAGGCAACCTTTGACAGCTGACATTTGTGAATTCAACGTCTAGCTACAACATAAATGGAATCTAAGCGATAAAGTGAATATGGATGTATAAGCCTATAATTTATTTTAAATCATGTTCTACTATTTTATAAAAGAAATTAAATGTCAGCTTCGTCCTTTGCAGGGATTGCTGTTATCGTTAAGAAAAAGGGCTTATCTTTATATACACAGTTACAATTGCATTGTTCATTATAAGCAGCGAGTTAACAGACGTCACTTTCACATTGCATTATGGTAGTTTGCGGATCATTATGGATATTTGTCGTGAGCTATATAGTAAGCCAGATTTGGCCATGAGAATTTGATCATCACTACATAATGACAGATGCACTGCGTAGTTCACCTTATAGGGAATAGGGAGCAATTTTAAAATCTGGTCTGTATTCAAGTTTTATAACCAATTTAGTTGTCAGGTTTAAATTGAGTGTTTCTTTTTTACGTTAATTATTAGTCTTCATTGCAAAAAAAAAGTAAATTAATACATAAGCCTATATGAGAGAATCAGCTAAAAATACGTACATCAGGATACTGAACTGGTGTGTACCTGATGTCAGTCTTAGATTTGGAAACAGCTCTGTAGAGTTAAACCAGTCAACTGTAACATGGCAATAGCCAGTATCACGATCTACCACAGAAGTAGGAACGTTGTCGTATGAGAGTATGACTATAGTAATTAAAAAAAACAATTTGGTGGTACTCAGTAAGTCGTCATAAAAATTGCTGTAAATGTTTTCCTTGTAGCTGGTTTCAGATTATCTTCTGAAAGCAGTGGTAGAACCTCAGTTCTTCATCAGAGTACAGACTGAATACTGCTGTTCGCACTATAATCCTTCTGTTTAACAGTGGGAAACAAATTGGCTCTGTTTCCCTATTCCAGGGAAAAGTGGAGGTTTTGATCTAAGCCTCTAGAAATTTTTCTTTGTGCAGTTTAAGCAGGGATTTTGCAGTACGTCCCCTGGGGGAAGGGAGCCGGAGAGGATACAGTCATACACCTTATGGCTATGATGTGATTTACCACCCCCCCGAAACGGGGGCTGCTTGAAATACAGCATTTCATTCAATCTGCCGAGGAGTCCAGTGGGGCCGTGAAAACAATAGACCCCCCCCCACCACCATATCTACGTCCCTCCCACAGTGTTGTGTGCATTGATGGCCGGGGGTGATGTTTCTCCATGTTCACTTCCCAAAGCTCGCAGCAAAACCAAGCCCGTCATACGCTGGCATCTGCTCAAGATGACGCTGTCGCCATGGTCACAGCGGGCCGAATATGATGTCATCCGTTTCTTTCTGTCCGCTCCTCCTCTTCGCTGCCTGTGGCGGACTGGCTTTAATAATTGATTGCTAGGCAGTGGCAGAGAGCGGTGGATAGCAAGGGGGAGAGATGGTCTGATTTATTAAAAAAAATAATAATTTTTTTTTACTTCCTCACTGTTTTCATTATTGCTCTTAAAGGGCTACAATACCTTTTAGCGGATTTAAAAAAAAATGTAATGCTGATTTGGAGTGTGTTTTTAATCCTGGAGTTTTTGGTTAGAATGTGCCACTCTGATTGCATTTGGTTTTTTTGTGTTTGCTGGGAGGATACAGAAGAAAAGGTAAAGTGTTATCGTCTATATGATGCTTGTCTTCTGAGTGCCTGCGATGGATGTGCTGATTTAATATAGATATTTGACAAACTTGCCTGGGCATTCCAGGGCTGGGGCATTGTGAAGTTTGTGCTCAGTGGTTGGTTCTGCAATTCTGTGAAATTTTCCCAGTCTGTATTACTAAAGGTGGTTTTAAAATAGATATTTTTGACGTAAACGGCAGCTGGTTTTTTTCCCCACACTAGTGATTGTAGTCGATTGCAATAGTGACCATTTTAGCTATTATAGTCCTTTTAGCGATGTAATAAAGTATTAAACTATAAATTATTACTATTTCCTTTTTGAGAAAATGTCTTTGTATGGGTGTAACAGTTAATTTCTATTATATGTATAAACATACTTTGTATCCATCTGAGATAGGGGAAGCATTTTTGCGTAGTTTCCAACTGTCTCCCCCTTTGGTATGTTGTTGAATAATAATGAAACACTTTTGAACCATGAACTGGCAGCAGATCATGACTGACAGTCATGTGAGAGAAGCGTAATTTAGGAAAAACGCCAACATGTCATTGCTACATCTTATTGTTGCCAGATAGCTGCGAAGTTGTCTTTTTCTTATGCAGGCTGGCTGTCTTTTGACAGACGATCGCCTGTAAACTCTTTCTTGTGAGCCTTGTATATGTAAGACTGATCCATGCTTTCAGTAATCATGACATTTGTGCATGAGATCAAAGCTTGCTAACATGTTTCCTCAAACGCTATCACCAAGCTTTAAAAGCAGTATGTTCCGGGGGCTCTCAGTTCTCTATACTGACAGTGGTGCAATTTTGAACAACCCCATTGTCTTTAAAGTGTTATATGAACACCAATAAGTAAAAATGTATGAGCGGTTTAGCACTTTCAAAGAATTGGAGCGTGTTTTTCGTAAAAAAAAAAAAAGCAAATTTAAAAAATTCCATTTTACATCCAAAGTGCTTAGTGTAGTTGTTTCAATATATATCATGCTTGACTGTTGAAGAAATGGAAAACCTGTGATGTCACAGCTGTCTAAATGTTTTGTGTCCTACTACAGCGTGTGTCTGTGTGTGTGTGTGTGTTTTTCTGCCTTTTCATAATTTTTATTTTTTTCTCAAATCTGTTTTCCGGTTAAGTTTCTGATTTTTCTCTAAAATAAAACCATTAAACAAAAAATTCTGGTCTACATGTGTTAACCGCATTTTGCATGATTTATGTACATTTGCTGTCTGAATTAAACATTTATGTTAGGTTTCTTAGCACGTTGCATAATTATTATAATGAATTCGTCTTCAGTGGCCACCTCATTAAGTACATAAATATTTAATGCCTATATCTGTATTAAAGTGTATCATTGACCGCAACATTTGACAGCATTTACAGGGTAATAATGCAGCCTCTGAACAGCAGGCGGAATTCCATTTACAAGGCAAAATGTGGTACCGAATAAGGTGTTAGAGTAAGAAGTTTCCCTGTGTCTGGAAGCTTCAAGAAATGTGTCGACATTTACATTTTAACAGACAGGCGTTGTTGATTTAAAGGAGGGGCTCTTGTGACACCCCCTCCTCCACCTTCCTCGTCAAGGTCATTTTCTCAATTTTAGTTGACATTTACCAGATCCCAGTTTAACACAGTTCATTTTTTCCTCAGATGGTTACAAAATCTTTGGGTGATATTAATAATAATAATAATTATTATAATAATATAATAATTAATAATAGCTCAAATTCTCACCCAGAATTCTTTTGCTCCTTTGTAGCACTTACCTTCTGTTGTTGAATCAAGACATGGCCAAGAACTTCTTTTGCTCTTTATATGTAACAAAAATGTGAGGGATTCATTTTTATGTCAGTTTTTGCACCTGTCCCAGGAATGGCTAACTTGATTAGGCAGTGAGCTGGATTTTAAGGTCATGTTTCAATGTCATTATTTGAACTTGCTTTTTATGATGAAATTGTGACAATAAAATGTTAGTAGATACAACAGTTAAAAAGCAGCCATCTGCTGTCTTATGTCTCACACCTTTTTGGATGAATGTATCTGCAGGTTTAAGCTCATCTGCATCACCAGTAAGCCTGTGGGTGAGAGGGCAGCTCCCAGTGGTGCAGCTTCTCCAGAATGGTTTCATATTGTCACTGATGCTGTCCTCTTGCGCATATATATTTTTCCAGTTTTCAAATTCATACAGCCCAATGTAAACTCCCATGCACTCTGAAGAATGTAGTTTGACATTTTATATCTTACTATTGGCTTTGTAGAAACACCATTGCTTGCCTTTGATCGTGGCAAATTTATCCAACCCAAGAAATTACTATTGAAGCTGTATTAAGATTTTTTGGAGAAAAAAAAAGTGTCTTGTTACTAGTGTTCATGGAAAACCAATATTCTGAATTGGCAAAGGTTTTTAATTGAGCTGATTTGGGTGGCGTGTGATTCTGTATCATAAAGCAAGATCCAGAGATACTGAAAACCCCCTCACAAAGGGTTGACAATCAGATTGTTGGATTTAATTTGCTCCAGTTTCAATGGCCTTTATCTTCATTCACTTACATTTCACCCACACTAACGACTAAAACAGGCCCCAGTTTTAGCCGGGTTAATTGTTAGCCATTGTTAGCAATATAAGTTGATAACAACACATTGCTTGGTATTTTGCACATAAAACACTGTAGCAACACATCCACAGTGTTGTGTGTGTACAACTGATTCACAAATAAGATGTAACTGCTAATAAAGAATATAACGTTACAGCTTTAACTTCTATTGATGGAAGGCGCAGCCATCTTGAATTCTAAAGATGGGATTGTGTAGATTCCTCTGGTTTTCAGAGTCGGAATTCCGACTTCAGGAGGCGTCCCAGTTGAAATTTCTTACTAGGAATCCAGAATTTCTGATTTATGAGTTGAAATGAAACGCAGATTTACTCTGCATCAAATTGTTTGAGTGATGGAGGTGGCAATTGTGTAATGGCAGAAGCACATCACCATCTACAAAAAGCAGAAATGTTATCTCGAATCTCCCTTCCACTCATGGCTGCATCTTGACATCTTCTGCGTGAAAATCACAAGCAGGAAGCTCCCCGACAGAGACCAGCACACACTCTGCACGACGCCGGTTTCGTGCCAAGTGTACAGATGCAGCTCAGCTATGACCACACAGGAACTGTATGCCTTAGCATTGGTCCAGAAACTATGCCTTTTTCTCCTCTTGAATCTAAGATTCAGCTATCAGTCTCCTCTGGTGTTCAGGCCTGGACTTTTCCCAAAGAGGCTGAGAAGTGTCCCCCTCTTTATAATTGGAATCAACCTTCTGGTATCCCTTGTTTTAAAAAATGGTGACCACCCATTGATTAAGAGAGAACCCCTGTTTGTCAGTCCAGAGGTGTTTTACCTGGTGAAATACTGAAATGGCAAGTCAGCTGTATCACCAACAATATCTGTTTCTTTCAGTAGCTTGAGAAGGACCTCATTCGTCCAGCTTTTCTGGATGCCAGTGTTCTGTCAATTTATCAGATTGTCATCGTCCCTAAGGCAAAATGGTACCTCCTCTTCCTGGTTTCTGATGGATGTGTGTAAAATGTGGGAAGCTTTAAAGGTTTAGATCCAGGTATTTTGCAAATTGAGGTATTTACTAGGTTTGTTTTGTATGCATGAGCCCCACTCACCCTGTGGTTCATCCTGTTATCTATTTGTTGTTAATTTTCTAGAGTAGAAGCCAATATGTGAGTGCAGTTCAAATACAAGACAATGTATTTATGGTGTCCTATCCTGTAAAGGGCTTTATGAAAATTAGGGGAAGTACGGACGGACGGACGGACGGACGGATGGATGGATGGATTATATAGCATCATACACCTTTACTAAATGAAATAGGAAATAAAGGTTTTCCTTCTGAAAAAAAGATTCCCTTTGCTAATTTGTTTTTAGGGACATTTAAATTGTCAGTTTATCTATATTCGGACAAACATGTTTGTACACAGATGAACACACAGGTCTGTGGCAAGACTTGTCTGTATCGGTGGCAAAATGTTTCGATAGAAAAACGCAAAACTTTCTCAATGTGCTACCATTTTAAATGCCATATCCGGGGTGAAAATTGATCAAAATGTTCATCGGAATTTGTTGTGGTGTTGACCGCTGAGTTTAATGGATAGATGGATGAATAGATTGATTGAGGGTTGAGTATCTGAAGTATTTTATTGTCGTTCTTCGTACGGTTAGTAGTGGTTTTGCCATGCAGGCACTTTCTTCAGGCTCATTTGGTTGCCATAGCAACGTTATCCCGGATTTATGTCCACTCTCTCCTCATTTGGTTCATGATTCTGGTAATTATGAGGGTTTTATGCATGCTTTTCTGCAAATGCAAAAATACACCCGTTTTGGTCTGTGGGCATGTGTATTTGGGCTGGGTAAGGGTTAAGGTTAGAAATGAATGGACAGTCCCTACAAAGATACGAGTGTGTGTGTGTGTGTGTGTGTGTGTGTGTGTGTGTGTGTACTAAAACAAAAACCTGGATGTAGGAATTATAAGGAGCAGTAACACACAGAAATACATTCAATGAAAGCTGGCATTGAAAGATTTATTTATTTATTTATTATTGCATTTATCCGCCACTGTCTATCCCCGCTAATTCTCTTTCTACCCCCCCCCCACAGATATAGGTGTACTTCATCCTGGGGCGTATTCCGTTCTGTGACGTTATCTGACCAAGGAAGATTTTTTTTTTTTTTTTTTTGACACCATGACAGACAAGTAAGTTTAAATTTATTTGCTTGTTCTGAACACTCCTTTGTGATGTCTTTTTATTGCCAGGTGACCTTGAGTAAACTGGCTGTTCATGTTTGTTTGGCCCCTCACGCTCCGCTATTAATGTCCATAAGAAATCAAGGCCGCACGAAGTGTCTCTGTGAGACGTGCGATTTGCATTGGGCCTCATTTGCATCCTCATTTTCTACGGTATGTTTGTGGCTGTTTCTGGCTGCCTTTTGTTTTATTGTTGGGACCATTGTTTGGAGAGAGTGAGCCCTCGCCACCAGCCTTTAGCCTAGCTCGGGGAGCTGCTGTTCGCACAGTAAACACCGAACAAAAAAATAATCGCAGAAGATACTTGGCCCAAGTGACAACATAAGCTCGTCCGTTAAGAATACCGGCAGCTAGGCTTAAACTTGGCATATCATTAGAGTGCTTTTGTTAGCCTGCATTCGTAGTTCAGTGTTTGTGTCTGGGGTATTGGAATGAAACTTGATTATATGTTGCACGGCCAGTGATGCATTTCTCAGCGGCTGGCTGAGATAAGCCCCCGTCAGCACCATCTTGCCAGTGGCTCGCTGAGCTGCACCTGTTACCAGGAACATGCAAAAAAAGAACACGGTGATCGCTGAATGCAATGGCACTTGTCTTAAGCAGTGTTTCCCAGTCTGGTGCTGGGGGACCCACAGTCAGTGGACTGTCTGGCTGGGGGCTAGGAGGGAGCAAAAACATGGACCGACTGTGGCTCCCCAGGACAGGATTGGGAGACACTGGTCTAAAGTATCAGAAATCCTACCATTGATTAGTCATGGTTTTGCGTTTGTGGTAAAGCCAATATTCCGAGAACTTTACTTGCAACTTCTGAGGATTTAAGGACAGACTAGAGGAAGCGCTACACAAGATAATTTGAACGTTTATCTTCACGTCAGTTTCATTAAGCACAATTAACTGTTAAGATGTATTTTTTCTCATTGATGCCTATTCCTCTCGTTATACATCCAACTAAATTTTTACATGCTTCAAGGTCAAACAAAACAAACACAAATTTCTCCACGGATCCATTTTTAATAAGTTACGAGTATTTTGAGGTGCTGCCCTGAGGATCAGAAGTATGCTAGCAAACATGAAAGAGGTGACGGAGGCCCTACTTTAGTTGTGCATTGTTCAGTCAGTGCTGGTCGGTGTTGCAGCACAATTGTTTGCCTGGAAGAATGATAAATGTCCTGCCAAACGGAAGTGAAGACAACTGGAGAAACCAATCCTGTCGCTGACAGAACAATGCGGCCCTCAGCACAGTGCTGCTTAAGATTCATGTGGCTTGTGCTATGCACGTCATCTCCAATCAATTTGATATCTCCAATCTGTTTTCTATTCTACTCTGTGCAGAAGTGTGTGTATTTTAATTTTTTTATAAATATATTTTTACGCAAGGTAATATTTCCCAAGTCATGTTTTGTTTACTGTTTTTTAACATGTATTGATAAATTCCAGCCTCGGTGATTTTCCAACATTGATTGCCAGTCAGTTATTTCACCTTTCTAATTAGACATGATAAAGGCTGGAATTCGGTCGTTAGTCCTTTTCACAGTGCCATCCTATCCTGGCAAAGAAACACCATTAAAGATTCTCACACTTTAAGAATGCCATTCCTTCTGATCCTAGAAATGGCTCTTTGGAAGACAGGCATTGCAGTTCAAGCTGTCGTAATCCTTTTCTTCGCGTCGCAAAGACAGCTTTCATTTGTCACATTTTGTGTCATGAATACATTGGAATCTCACCCATCCCCCCCCCCTTATTTCTCATTTGTGGGAAAAAGAAAAATAGCATAACGGATTGTTTAATTAGCCAGTATTTGCATTGTAAGTTGCAGATATGAGCTAAACCTAAACAGTATGTAAGTTTACATGCCTGATGGGCTTTTGTGTACAATGTACAACATGCAAAATTTCCCTGTGAAATGGGGTAAGCAACAGACATTTAATACAATCCAGCAATGAAGCGAGGCATTTCTTAGCCTCCGTGAAAAGAATATTTTAAACGGAAAGCCCTCCACGACTAAAGATCAGCTGTGGGATGTTGCAAGTGTTTGCATTTAGGGCTTGACGAAGCTGTCGGTGCTTCCCCCCTCCCCCACAGATCTCACCCCTCTGCCAAGCTCTGTCACAGCAGCGGGATGTTTATAGATGAGAGCCGTGATAGTCAGCAGCAGAATGTGGAGGGTTGCTGTCTTCCCCGGGAGAATCGCAGGGATCTGGATGAGTGGCATTTTCCCATCCACCGAGCCTATTGCCCCATGTTGGGAGAAGAAATCTGAAGCATAAGTTTCAATTGTGTCACATGGAGCTGACATATATTGTACCACATTGATCTCTTAACTGCAGCTCAGTCGTGCTCCGGACGTTCACACTCAGGGGCTCCAGTGCAGTTTTTTTAAAAAAATTTTTAGGTGGAATTTTTAAATAGGTTTAGTGGTACTGTGGTATTTGCACATTTAATTGGGTGTGTTGGTAATAGCATGGATTATTCATTTCCTAGTTTGTAAAGAGTCACCATTCACTTCTGCACTTATACATTATTAAGTGTGTATTAAGTTTATTTGCAATAAAATTGACATTTGGTGCTTTTTAAGATGAGAGAAATTTTATTGATCCCAGGGGAAAATTCTTGTAGGCCACATATAGCAGCGAGACACGTAAGGTGTGCACAGAAACATCACACAAGCCGAGATGGAGCAAGATTGTACACATATTGGTGACAAATAAGCTAAGTACAGGCGAGTTTTAAAACTACACAGTACATAACAGAACATCCTGGAAACAGAATATTACGGAACTAAAATGAATGGAAAAACTGATAGTTTTAAAAAAATAATTTCATCAAATTCTTTGAAAATGGGAGTGGTATTTGAGAGTTTATACCTGTATTACTTTTCCTTCAACTGATGTCGACCTTTGAACATTTTGTGCAGTCATTTTTCAAATTATCCCTGGTAAATAATTTATAACTTGCATATGAAATGCCTTTCTGTTTATTGGAATAGTAGCGTGTATTTAACGGACTGCATAAGAAGACCAGAAAACCACTGTGTCCCAAAGTGTTGCTTATAAAGCCTTTCAGGCTAAATATTTTAGTGGTTAGGTTGTGTTTTACATTTTATGTGACTAGAATGTTTCACTTTTGTTAATTGGTAAATGGTATTTCATAGTCATGTGTCACTTGAATGCAGGCTATGCTCACTTTTTTGCTTTCATGTACAATCCTAATGAATTATTCCTGTTTTTATTCACTATTTAAAGTCTCAGTTTAGCCTTTTGTATCCAAGTTGATTAATTGGTTTTTTTTTTTTTTTTTTTTTTGTTGTTGGTTATGTTTCAAAAAACATTTCCCATGTTTTTGAACTTCTGTGCCCGGTTCTGCTGTCTGACCTTGCACGTATATTTATTTTCTAATTATTATTTACTGTTCCGGATAAGCAGTAGATTTAGCACTTTTCAAGTTCTCTTTACGGCTCATAATTAGAAACATAAACAAAAAAAACATCTGGTAAGTAGCATTTAAAATTAATGATTTCCTAAGTAATTTTCGTGTGAGAGAACTTGGTGCGAATCCGGATTGTTGAATGAAGTGTTGGGCATAGTCTCTTGTCTCCTTTTGAATGAAATGCATTCATCCTTTTGAAGGAGTTTAATTTTGCGTGGGGAAGCACATAGGCAAAAAGAAAGTGTTGTGAAAAGAGGGCTGGCCGTTTGTCACCGCGTTTCTAAGAGTGTGATGTCCTTTCCTGCTTCTCATTTGCCATTTCATCCCAAGAAGACATGAAGGGGACCCAACCGTGGCTTGTAGCTTATTCATTTTTTTTAATGAAAACCAGATTAAGATGTTTCACATTTCAGTGAAATTCAAAACAATTGTGGGTTCATGATAAACGGTCCTGTAAAAGGCAGCAGAAGTGAGAGCATTCTCTTAGTTCTACCAGAAGATATATCTTACTCCATTGTCCGGGGATCCCTTCAAACTGCTACTTTGTCAGACATAAATGAAGAGCGCAGAAGTCAAAACCTGGTGGCGGGAGCCCTTGGTTTAAAATGATTGTTGCAAATCTCCCATTTTGCATTATAATGTTGTTTTCCCATTTATGTTAACTCATTTTGGCCTCTGTATAGCTGTGACAGAAGCACACTTCGGTGACTCTGTACCGTTAAGGATCTCTTAAGAAGCAGATTGTATGGTATGACCCCCCCACCCACCCCACTTACTCTTCTCGTTAGAGCTGTGATGCAAGGGAACTTGCACTCCTTGCATTTTAAGCATTATGCTTACATTTGTATGCATGTGCTAATGTTATCTTTCCTACTGGTGCTGGAAGGTGGCCTACTGCCATTTTTATATGCGATCGAGATCAGGACTTTTCTAGATATTCACAAACGCCCAAACACCCCATATCCAAATCCAAAGATTGATCTACGTACCAGATTTAATAATGAGTTATAAACTTGTCATGGGCTAGTACTTTGAGATCTCTTAAGTAGTGAGTAATTGTTGCCACAGTAATAATCCACAGAGAATTCAGAAATGCTAGGAAGAATGTCAGCAGCAGTGTTTTGTTTGCATCTATTAAAATCAACCTGTTCAGCCTCGATCTCAGATTTATGAAATGTGAAATGTTGTTTGCAAGTGTTTGTCACATTTAATTTAAAACCACAATTGGCCACCTGGTTTCTTCAACTTTTGTTAAGGAGCAAAAAAACTGCCTTTTTTTTCTTCTTTCTTTTTTCTAACTAAAGAACTAGGAACTTTGTCGTGTTCACACTGCAGGAGCTCTGCCCAGTTCCCGGAACCATTTCTTAGTCTCCAGACAAACTACTAGTGAGGTTCTTTACAGAGATAACACTGTTTGGTTGAACACAAGCACCAGCGTTGAAGTAGCAGAGGAAAAATTGAGCAGATGGATTTTATTTTGTACTATTTTGTATTACAGTTAATGCATCAATGAATCATTTTTTGTCTAGCACCTCCATATTTATACGTCAGAAAATTATATTTAACGTGGTTTTTGTTGGTCAAAAGTGCAGTGTCATTTCGCTGCCTTAAAATAGCATCACATCGCTAATGCGCCCAGCCACACCTCATTTAAAAAACACCGCGAAACGCAGGCGCAAAGTCATTTAGTATTTTAACGACTTGTGTGAAAATGACCGGTGCGCTGGTCTGAAACTAGCAGAACCACTTTGCATCGTACTTTTTTTTCTTGAAAACACAGAATTTTTTGTATGATTGTACTGTTGAACCAATGGTAGACTGTGAGGTTTTTCTCGAGAAATGCAGCAATAACGTATTTCTAATTTTGTGTTTCCTGTAGCCTTACACTTTTGTAGCTCTCCCTGAAAGAAGAGTATCCCATCTATTTGGGCTTCGTGGAGGAGTAACAGGTCAGAATAACAGTTTGGCCCGTTGCATGAGCGCATGCCGTTCTGTGAAAGCTGCATGCTTAAACCCAATTCTTTGCTGCTTCATTGCTCCTTTGGGCTTTTATTTCTTAATTTTTTTATTTTAATTTTTATTTTGCTTGCTTTAAGGCTTTTCATCCAATAGAAAACTGTGCTTTTTGGACTTTTTCATAATTCGAATTTTCCGTGATGAACATACAACACATTACCGACTGATTGAATATTGTACCATAGCAACGTTTTGTGATGTTTATTTTGTAATATTTTTTTTTCCATCCTACCCCCAATCAGTGTTATACCCATATAACATTTTATGAACATCAGAGTGCTTGACATAATATAATGTGCCGCCATCTTGGTTCATAGTTTTCAGTTTACATTTTCAAATGTTTGAATATAGCAGTCGAGGGTTTAAACAACACAAAATGAACCACTGTCTGCCACAAATCTTTGCATGTAAACTATTAATTAGAAATCGATGCTGTGTATTTGAGAATTTTAGTACAGTATCATGAAACACATCGCGATACTCAAGTGTACCGATATAAACCCCTTTTAACTTTGTTTTATTCTCTAAACTGACAGAAGGCAGTATGGCAGCGTAAGGCAGCCGTCTCCTACATTATTATGACAAGTGACTTTCAGTGGCTTTGATGAATTTTCATAATAAGCTTTCACTGTAATTCAGGCCACAGTCTCTCACTAGGTTCTGTAAATGTAACTTTTGCAACCGCTGAGGTTAAAACCTATGAGGGACTGGCTTTTCAGTACAGTGCTATGGGATTCTTGAGCTACGTAATTTCTTCTCTGTGTGTGCGACCATATTTAACTGAATTTCATTTGAAATTTTGCCTTTTTATATTCCTGATCATTAAAAATCTGAATATAAAGTAGAAAAGATGCAAGTTGTCGTATACTTGGGCTATCACAGTATATTTGAAGAACTTATTTAGCTTCCTTAATTGAAGTAATAAGGGTTGTCAATACAGTGTGACTGAAAAGTAAGGTTTGATTTATTCATTTTGTGAAACTAAGCATCGATGTCCTACTTTTTTGTCCTGATTGTGTGAAAAAGGGTTAGAAATTTAATCTTATGTTGGATGCACATCCATATGTATGCAGTGCCCAAAACTGCTCATTGCTTGTGTATTTCTGTGGCCCATTCATGCTGAAAAGAAAAATAAATACAGAGGATTTCTGGAGTTATGAGTGCATAAATGTTACTTTACACATTTTACCATGAATCTCGTGGGCTCTGCAGCTGCCCTTTTCCCGAGCCAGCTGGCAGGCCTGTGGAAAGGCTGAGGAATCGCTCTGAGAAGTATTGTTCATATAAAAACCGTAGTGTGTTTACATACCAAGTCCATGATATCTGGGAACGATAACATGACAGCACGTCATGATCAGAGATGCACCCTGACTGTGGAGTATGTAAGGTTTGTTTTGCAAGGTATTATTTTGCATAATGACAGAGCATGACCTGTTACAGGCAGATGGACACCAATCTTCACCTTCCCTGGCCGTAATCTGTAAGACACTGGCACGTCTTTGTGCGGCTGTTTCCGTAGCTTATCAGTCACTCACCTACTGCTAAACCCATGGCCCATAGCCGGAAATAAATTTTGGGGGATGATTCTGTACCGATTGGTCTCCTTTGGAGCTTTTGCCGAATTTCGAGGAGGGTCAGACTGGCAATTTTACTACCTGGCTATATGCCTGATCAGCAAGACTTCAGAGGGTTCAAATCACTTATTTTTGCTATGCTAAACTATAGGTAAACTGTCGTAAACCAGTAAATTGCAACCTAAAGTGACTATGCTTCTGTAAGTAAATATAAGAGGTCTTCAGAGAAATAGATTGGTTGGAGTAAATTATCGATGTTTAATTCATTCAGTTTTAATGAAGAACAACGTTTCTGGGGAAAAAACAGCAGCAATATCAACAAACAACCAAAAGTCAACATTTCTAAGGTTGGTTGAAATAAATCTGTACTGTAGATGCAAGTATTAAAATGTACAAGTATAGTATCTGCACATTTCCCAGGTATAAATATTTTACAGATACTTATTTAAAGATATATGAATATTAACATCATGCGTTTTTGTAATTATTCCTTACTTTCAATAGAAGTAGAATGTGTGTATCTGACGTAAAATCAATTTAACAAATGAAGAATAGATAGTGTTTGAGTCCCAGTAAACGGTGTCCATTTTCAAAATGACTTTTGTTTTGTAGATGAAATGAGACCCTGAAATTGCTGCCATGTCTGAAGATAGCTTGCGGAAACAATAAGGCAGTTTCTCTGGACCTCTCTGATCCAGTGACAAGCTGCTAGAAAGTGGGATTGTGGCCATGAACTACTTACCTCACTTTAGTTCTTGTGAATTCTTTGGGGAAAGTACTTCTAAATGAAAAACATTATACAATGTTACATCAACAATCCCGTGATTATTATTTCCCCGCATGTAGGCATCTGGATTCTGTGCGGTTGCAGTGGGATTATTCGCTGTAAATGATCCAGCTCGCCAAGGTTAAACCAGATACTCTGCTGTGAATGTCTGCATACACTGGTCATCCAGACACCTGTCTCAGGATATCACGAGTAACTGCACCATAAGGCCCTAAATTTGCTTTTGCTCTTTTATGTCTCCTGAAATAGATCAGAGATTCCTTCTTCGATTTTTGCATTATAGATTAGATGTCACTCACTTCTTGTTTTCTTTTGGTGAGATAAATTTTACAAATTATTATTAGTTTTTAGGGTAAAAAATAATATCGCAGTACAAAGACTTATTGAAAGCATGGAATGTCTTTTCTCCTTAGTTTGATTTAGTTTCATTTGTTATATTGAAGTCTCTTCTGTCTCTAAACGTGTGTTCTGCAATCTTTTCAAACGGCATTTGAGTTTATAGCCCAGCATTTGCATTACAGATGTTGCTGAGGGAGTCATTCATGTACCAAAAACTGTTTACAGTCTGTGCTTTTCTCTACATCTTTTGACCTGCAAGAGTTGTGTGGCTTTTTTTGATTCTTGGTTAATTATATCCTTGTACTACTGCTGACCCTTAATTTCTTTAGTGTGGGCACTTTAGGTTAACATGCAAGCTCAGCATCTATATAACATGCAGTAATTATGTCTAAAACTACCCATTTTGTGTTATTTTCTTACTCTCGGCTTTGCTTGGTGCTTCCCATGTCTGCTTTATAGATTGGCTCTGTCACGGAACCTTCTCATTGGCTGAGGAACTTTTTCATTATGTGGTGTATGGCTTTCCCTGTATGACGATCAGGGCTCAAATGACTGTCTAATATAGGGATACTGTCCGTCCTTGTTCTGATTTTCTGCCATATTCTTCATTAAAGTGGAGAAAAAAATTAAGAGAAACTAAATCAAATGATTTAACATACAGCTGCTGTGTTGCCGTTGCCATTTATCATTATTTTGAGTGGTAATGGAAACATTCGTGTGAATATCGAGCAAAATTTCATGACGCTCCCTTGACCCTAATTATTAGACAGGAATATGCAGAAATTATTTGTTAGTAATTAGCATAAGGGTGGGGAATATAGGGGTTAGTTGTCATGTGACCTGGATAAGCATGATGTAAGGACATGGAGTGAGTGCCACTACTAATTAAATTCCAAAAGCAAGTTGAGGTTATAGATGGCAGTCGGAGTGAGTCAGAGTCCATCTCCAGGCACTGAATTCTGAAGCTGACACATGGTCACCCAGCATGCACTCCGACTGCCCCTCCCATTAGTAATGAAGCACTTTGATCCTGCACACTCTCTCAGGCTAGGACGTTGGCATGTGGCCTGAGTACCTACGAGAAAATAAAAACCTAGGACTGAGGAAATGGGTGTGGTAACATGCATATATACATACATACACAGCAAAGGAATGTCATGGCAGAGACGATTGCTGATGTGATAAAAGCATGCAGTGGGATATGCTGATACACGCGAGGGATTTAATATTAACTGCTGAATATGACTTTAAAAAATAGATATTATCGAGGTATTAAGTCATCAGACACTTAATAATAATGAATTTGAGCGTTGGGAGCGGTCACTTGATTAATCCTTAAAGCTGTGGCCTTCTCCTAATCCAGTCTGGCATGTAAATTAATACCTGAATGGGGACAATTGGGCAGCGACTGTTTGTAGAAGAGGGAGGCAGCGAGCCGTTAAGCTTGGTAACGGTAGGTAATCGACCTCCTGTATTTCCTGTATGTAAGGCTTATTACAGCCTCACGTGCTCTTTGTAAGACCTGTGACATGCATCGCTTGGGAAAGTGCTAAGTCTTATAATTCCCTTTCGTGGAGTTTGTTCTGCCAATCTGGCATGCAGTATGGGAGCAGAAATGGCTTTTCGTCTCTCTATGCATGACGAAAGGGGAAACGTGCTCCGCAAACTATTTAATGATTATTAAATAAAGAGAGGCAGATTGCTGCATGCACTATGAATGCTTGTATTAGCAGGTTATTCTTCTTTAATATTTACATACAACCTTACCGCTTACCTGCTAAAAATGCTCACCTAACTAATGATGGCGCATTATGCGGATTTAGACTCATCTTCTGTCTTGAGAGTTTAAATCAAACGCACATTTCCAATTGAAATTGTGTGTATTGTTTGAATTTTTTGTATAAAAATGCAATGCATTTATATAAAAGAGAAAGTGTTTCTTCTACATTTTGTTTGACCGTTTGAGTAGAGTCATGGTAGAAAGCAACAAGCCAAGAAACGCAAGTCTCATTACCCAGTGGAGAATGTTGCAAATGTTATCTTGCTGTTGTTTTCCAGTATGGTGAATGGCTATCCCACACCATCAGAATGGGAGGCGGCACGTCTCACCAGTGCAAGGCAATTCCATTGACTGTGTCTGATTTGGGGGGGGGGATAAAATCCCTGGTATAAGTGGACCATTTTGTGAAGGTGATAAGCTGGCCCAGTAGTCTTAAAAACCATTGCTAGATCACCCGGCCAGTGTTAAATGTTGAGCTTTCATTTATCTACTCGGCAATCTATGCATGTGTTCTTGTCAGGCAGTACCTACTTGAAGTGTACTACCTTGGCCGTGTGCCAGTTATTTGCTAAAAAGAACATTAGCATTAAAATGGCACACATCCATGAATGAAGAATTTCACAAAGGCAATGGGAAGTCTTATAAAACCACTCGTCATATCACAAACTTTTGTTCTGGTCTCTGCTTGCATGCTGTGGGCCATAAAGTGAAAAGAATCAATATGGTTTAGTATCTCTATATGGGGGGGGGGGGGTCAGAGGTGATTCATATGTTCTGTTTATTAATCTTAGAATTTCAGAAGTATTTAATTTGTGCCACACAGAATGAACAATCTGTGCATTTTCCTTAGAGCGTCTGTTTTCCATGAATTTGGAATTTACGTTTGGTACTCGTCAACATGGCGAATACAGAAGAAATGGCGGGGATTGAGAGAAGACTGACTTCTGTGAGGGCTTAATGTTTATGGCCAGACGACTGGGTTAGAGAATCTCTGGGACGGCAAGGCTTGTGGGGTGGGACGGCAAGGCCTGTGGGGTGGGACGGCAAGGCTTGTGGGGTGCTCGTGCTCAGGAGTGCGATGCCTTGCATGTCATGACACATCACTCCCGTGACCACCATCTAAAGTATTTGCCATTTGTGGCCTTCTGTTGGTTCGCTATTCATTTATACCACATTGGATAAACTTCATTCACATCCCACATTGACGAGTCTTGCCTGCCCAACACCTGTTAGCAGTTTGTGGTTTTTCCCTCCTCCGACCTCTCTCAATTAGTAGGCCTACTCGCCACGACTGACCGTGAGCACTGAGCACCCCACAAACCTCGTCGATGCGCTGACAAAGTTGTCTGGCCATGGTGATTAGTTTGTTGACTATGAGTACCAAATATTAGCTTAGCTTATTCTAATCTATGACAGACTTTGACATGCGCCATTTTTATAATGAAAGTCACCATTATTTACTTCACGTGGCGATGGTTATAATGGGCTCATGGGTTATCAGTTTGTATAAAATCTACCGAATATCAAAATATGTTGAACTCTGTAGGACTAAAGTTTGAACCTTCTTGGCCGTAATAAACTACATGTTTTCTTGCAGGTTTATTTTCTTTAATGTTCTCTGACGGTTTACATTTAATTTAACCAAATAGCTTTCCGTAATTGTTTAGTAGGTAGTTTTAAGTATCATTTCTGCTAGATTTCTGGTTGGGTTTTTGCAAGATGGAATCAGCTGATTCGGTTCCCTTCATGCTTCTGCAAAATCTGCTCTCTCTCATTCTCCGCTCCCCTTTGTTCCTCTGTATCAGTGTATGTTCTTTTTCCAGAGGAAACCTCACAGTGCCTAAAATCCAAGAGTCCAATATGGCATTTGGTGTCCTTGGGGTGTTCCTGGGGTTACTGCTGGAGGTGTCAACGCACGGACCCTCCAGTGTTCCCAGGATGTCATGGAAACATCAAGGTAAAAAGAGAACACTCTTGTTGTTTTCTGTAGGAAATATCTATAATGAAAGATTGGTACAGAAGGAAGATAGAATGACTGTGATTTATTTTCTACAGTGTGCCTGTACACTGGGTTCAGCGGTCATGCTTTTGTGCTTCAGCTCATTAAATGTGATACAGCTAATGACATGCTTCTTGGTTGACTGAAATGTTTTTCTTAAACTAGCCAAAAAGGTTTTCACACTCTTGGTTAAATGTTATAACAGTGCTGGCTGTTAGTCTTTGTCTCTACGCACAGAACCAAACAGGAAATCAAGAAGCAGACCCCGCCGTAACTCAGTTTTTGGAACAAATTTATAATTTTTATGTTTTTGATTATGAGGTTATATCTGCTGACTGTAGAGTGGAAAATGGATAGTAGATTTTTAAGATAAGTGAAGCAGAGTGCAACTAATAATAAAACTACCAGTAAATGTCCTATATGAACAGCTTCAGTCTGAGTGATGCATCTGTCGGCAGTTTACATGCGCGTTTGCAGCTCGGAGACTGCTGCTTACCGTTCATTCAGATGAAAACTTTCAGCAGGTTTGCAGTAAATCATTGTGATTTGAAAAGGGTATAATGATGGAGACAATCGCAGGCTGAATAGATGGTTATTGCCTGGCAACCAGAAGCACATGTGCAACAGAGGAGCTTTTGACCTGTCTTCATTTCTCTGAGTATAGGGCTGCCACTTATTTATTTGTTTTGTTGTGTATTTTTGGGTGGGGGAGGAATGTTATTTTTGTACAAAGTGTAAATATGCTGTTAAAATTCTTTTATGAAAACTTTGAATTGATTTTTTTTTTCTTTTTTCCTCTCCCCCTTTCGACAGAGCTTGATTTAATAGAATTCTCGGAACCGGGGATTTTTAACTATTCCACCCTTTTGTTGAATGAAGATGAATCGGTGCTTTATGTGGGAGCACGGGAGGCTGTATTCGAACTGAGCATGAGAAATGTGTCCGTCAAGAAAAATAAGGTGCGATTATACTGATATTAGTATATGAAATGAATATAGATTTTGTCAAGCAGTACTTCTGTCGTAGTCATCCGCAGTGCTGCATCACACTGCAGATTATACCTTTCAAGTTCTTCGTGTGTATAAATTTTTAAAAAATTATACACATGGTAATACTGGTAGTCAATCAAGATAACTCTGTTTTGATTTTTATTGACATTTGGTAAGCTTTTTTTTTTATTGCAGGTGATCTGGAAGGTCCCAGACACACACATGACTATGTGTATTCAAAAAGGGAAATCTAAAGAGGTATGTTCCTCTCCTCCCCAACATTTTATGAATCTGATAAACAAAAAAAATGCAGTTAGATTTGAAGAGAAATGGCAGTGGTTTTAACGATGTTTTCTTTTCTGTTTTTTACTGATAATGTATTCGAAATATTATGTTTTGTTTACATGGTTAGTACGGTGGGTGTGAGAGTTGGTTAAAATATGAACGAACATCTAAAGGGTGTTGTATATTTGTATATCTTGCAGACAGACTGTCTTAACTACATTCGCGTTCTCCAAATGCTCGATGACAGCAGCCTTTACGTTTGCGGCACACATGCTTTCCAGCCTGTCTGCGACTTTCTGGTAACCTCCTCGAGAAATTATCCTACATGGCGTTTCCTTTTTCTCCTGAACGTTTCTCTTGAACAGTCCTCTCTCTCTCCGCTGTTAGTCTCTCAAAGATTTTAAATTGCAAGAGAAACAAGAGGATGGCAGAGGAAAATGCCCCTTTGACCCTGAACAGAGCTTTACTACGGTTATGGTTGGTAAGTTGCTTTCTGTGTGCCAGCTCAGCTTGTTTTAATGCCTGTAATGAAAATATGTCTGAGACAAAGCTAATTGATGGGGGAGACAAGAAAACAAGGCAAGCCATCGTGTTCTCTCAATCTTGCTAGATTTTCTTAGAAGGCTTTAGAATATAACTAGTAAATTCTGTATCTTATTTTTAGATGGAGAGCTGTACTCTGGAACGGCATACAACTTTTTGGGAAGTGAACCAATCATTTCCAGATATTCTCATTCTCAAAGTCTGCTGCGCACAGAGTACTCAACATCCTGGCTGAATGGTGAGAGGCCTTGCCATGAGTTAGGGGGGTGAAATTTTAAGTGAGGATTTTTGCCTTGGGGAAAATCTCAAGGCCTGCATTTATACCGATGTGTGAGACCTCGCAAAGTGTCTCCTAGTCTTGGCTGAATCGCCGCTGCAGCTTTGTACTCTGATAGGAATGGGAATTAACCGTTTTTTTTTCTGCCTTTCTGCCTAGAGCCCAGTTTTGTTTACGCGGATGTTATTAGGGAGGGAAAGAACAGTCCGGATGGTGACGACGACAAGATCTACTACTTCTTCACAGAGGTTTCTGTGGAGTACGAGTTCTTTGGCAAGCTGCTTATACCAAGGATAGCTCGGGTTTGCAAGGTCAGGACGTCTCACCGGTCATATGCCTTGCTCACGAGTCTTTGGTTCGTTACCTTGAAGTGTGTATATTTCCACATGTACTAATAATGATGATAATTGTATTTTGTACTCTATTATAATCTCTCTGACTTGCCTACGAATTTGACTTAGACTTAACAAACGGAACTTGCTCATAACCTGGGGTCTGCCTGTATTTACCACTTTGTCCATTGAAACTTATCTGGATTTATCCCACTGTAAAAATCAAGAGTGATCACTCCGTCGTCTTTAATGCTTATCCTGTGTCGTGCCGTTTATTATGTTAAATATAATAACTTGATGCTTGCTATGGCAGGGTGATCTTGGAGGGCAGAGAACATTGCAGAAGAAGTGGACGACTTTTCTAAAGGCTAAATTGGTCTGTTCCATGCCTGAGCTCAACTTTGTTTTCAACGTGGTCCATGACGTGTTTATCCTGAAGATGGACGACTGGAAAGAAAGCATAATTTATGGTGTTTTCAGCTCACAGTGGTGAGTAGTGTCAATGTGAGAATGGGATGAAGGATGTTGATTTTTAGATTTTTTTTCTTTCTTTCTAATGGAGCGTTTCTTCTGAATCAGGGGGAACGTTGGTTTGTCAGCAGTGTGCGCATACAACATGTCAACAGTGGAAGATGTGTTTTCAAAGGGAAAGTACATGCAAAAAGCGACTGTGGAGCAGTCCCACACAAAGTGGGTGAGGTTTAATGGGATCACTCCAAGTCCTCGTCCTGGGGCAGTAAGTGTTTCATGCATTGTGATATTTAACTATAATCATGCTACACAGACACACACACGTACAAATTCAGTAGCAGTAAAATATCACTCCACAAACCAGCTTCATTAGCAAATTGATAAGGCAAAATCAGGTCAACAAAACCTTTTTGGGGAGGGTCAATATGGCTGTAAGCCACACAACTTGCTTGTTCATGCATGGTGGAATACTCATTAGCAAGAGTAATTATAGTTTCAGTCAGTTTTAATATAGCCAGGTTGCTACGCAGCTCATGGTTATCAAATGATGTTGGTGAGATCAGTGACATGAAAACAAGATGATTAAAGGCTCTTTAGTGTAAATTTCCTCAGTGGTGTCTGAAGATTTTTTTTTATATATGGAGACTTCATGAATCAATTTTTTTTTTTTTAGTGCATCAACAACAATAATCGAATGCAGAACATCAACAGCTCTCTTCACCTGCCAGATAAAACATTACAGTTCATCAAGGATCACCCACTGTTAGAAGACCCTGTACTTCCGATAGGGAACGGACCCAGACTTATTGCCAAGGACGTGAACTACACCCAGATTGCTGTTGAGAGGGTGCAGGCCCTAGATACTAATCTGTATGATATCATCTTCACTGGAACTGGTGAGTTACTGTCAAGTTTTGGTATTTGGGTTTGTATTAGTAGTAAACTCTTTGTTTTGTGCAAGAACATTTCAGGTTCAGAAGCTACAAATCCAGACCTAGATTTTGAAATGCCCAACGCTGTGTAAGAACTTGGTTGATTGGTGATGTGAGAATGTAACTTTGAGCTTGTGAAATATTGTGAAATGCTTTTTGCGCATTTTCTAAGTGTTTTTACAGATCAATCATTTTTTTGTTTGCCATAGATAAAGGATTCTTGTACAAATCTGTAATTTACGGGAATGAGGTGCATACTGTTGAAGAAGTACAGCTTCTCCGTAATTCTGAACCCATAAAGACTTTGCTGCTTTCTTCTCAGGGGGTAAGTGAAAATGTTACTTTGTACGGTTTTTAAAAATGTTTTTGTACTATTTTAATGCCTGTCTTCCTTTTTGATTGGGGATTAAAATGTACAGTTTTGGGCCCACTGAACATTGTGGAATTTAAATTATAAGTTCTTTGAAGATATAGACTGCGAATTTTAAGAATGAAATGTATCGAATGAATCATTAACATGTATGATTGATATTTTGCTGAACAGTCGGATGATTGCTAAATTTGAAATGTGGGATTATCGAAGTGGAGACACCAAGTCTGGCTCAGAACGGGAACCAAAAGTTGTCTCTTGAGAAACATTTACTCGCTTATTTGTTCGGGGTATATGCCTGAAATGTGTTTATCAAAAAATGCTGAATTGCAAATTCTATTTGCAGAGATTTCTGTATGTGGGCTCTGACACTGGGGTAGTGCAAGCCCCCACCGCTTTCTGCGAGAAGTATTCCTCTTGTGAGGACTGCGTACTGGCCCGAGACCCCTACTGTGCATGGGACACCGATGCCATGGCTTGTGTAAACATATTCCAGGAGCTGAACACAGCACAATGGTATGATGGAAAGTTAGATTTCACCAATCAATTTACAGTTTATTCTTTTAATTGGAATGAAAGGTTTATTTACTTTTGATTCTTTGACACATTAATCTACTTTTTGGGAAAGCTGATGAAACCCTGGTTATTATAAACATTGCTATGTACTAAAACATATATTTTATAGGAGCCTGGTACAGAGTCTTAATGGTGATGCTGACTATTGTCCTAAAGGTATGTCTTCAGTTTTCATTCAAAGAATACAATAGATTTTAGAAAAATTGTGAATATAAATGAAAAGATTTTTGTTTCTATAAATGTCTTGACAAGGCATCTGTTCCAATACCATCAGCAGCAAAACAGGAATACGATTTTATGAGGTTGAAAAGTTTGTCCCTTCCAATACTGCTTTTTGAAAGTCATTCTAATAGATGCTCTGTGTCTGATTTCTCCCTAGCAGAGCGTAATATAAAATGCTTAAATTAGGGCTGTGAATCGCTATAATGGAGGGGTGGCCAGTTTTATCTGCAAAGGGCCAGTGTGGATGCAGGTTTGTGGGATAACCTTTAGGTCATCTGTTCAAACCCAAACTACAGTGTGTTCTGTGATTTAATAACGATTAATTGCTCTGTACACACTAATACCCTCCAAGTCCCCAGAACCAAGCTCCGTAGCATGGGTGATAGGGCCTTTTCATCTGCGGCGCCGAGGCTGTGGAACGCCCTCCCTGACTACCTGAGAGCGCCGCAGTCGACTGATGTTTTTAAAAAAATCTAAAAACCTATATTTTTAGAAAGACATTTAGTTAAGTATTTTACAGTATAGTCTAGTATTTTTTTTTTAGTATTTTATATTACACTACTCTTTTACTTTGTAGCACTTTGAGATTTCTAAAATATAAAGTGCAATACAAATAAAATTTATCATTATTAATAGCGATTAAAGCTTATAATACTAAATATTTATACATTGAATATGGGTCATTGTCTCAGACTCATTACTGTAACATAAATTTTCACTCCATTTTTTTATGAGTTTGAAGACAGACTGAAAACATACAAGTTCATTATCTAAAATGTTGATTATGCCTCTAGGGTTTTGTTATGTAACCTTATTCCTGTACTAAACAAAAGTGTTTCATCAAGCAGTGCAGGAGTTGCTTATATGAGGGAAAAAAAATTACAAAAAAAAAGCAAAAAGCATCCTGTCATACAGCTTGATTGTTTATTGTGGGTTACAGGCAATAAAGTTGAAAAATTAACGCAACTTATTAATGCATTGAATTTCCAAACCCATAAAGTAATTTTAATATGATTTTATGTATTTGTAAAATGCAAAATATCTTATTCATTTGGTCTGCTGTTTCAGTAGCTATATACTTGTGTACTGGTTGTATTATTTTTAATATTTATAAATTTAAATTAGCCTTGCCAGCCTCGATCTTCACTTGGTGATTGTATTCATATTATCTGTATCTTGACAGTGGGAGGTGGGATGGAGGAGGTTAAGGAGGGAGGGGCGGGGTTTATACATCTTGCATGACTGGCTGATTAACTGAGACTTCCTTCTCTCTCCCCCATTCTACAATTCTTTCACCTTCTGGTCCTCATGAACACAGTAAAGATGCTCTCCAAGGAGGAATACCACCGCATTTCAGTAAAGCCCGGAAGCTCTGTAGAGTTATCGTGCCTCATCAGGTCTAATCTGGGACAGGCTGTTTGGAAGGTCAATGGCAGCATGTTAACTGATGCCTCCAGGTTCTTCTTGATGAGCGAGAGTGGCTTGCTGATCTACAGCGTGGCTTATGAAGACCAAGGCCTCTATGAGTGTTGGTCCATAGAGTGGGGCGGGGGGCGGAATTTTACCCGCCTGGTCGCGGGCTACGTCTTGACTTTGGAATCTTTCACGAACGCATCCTATTCCGGCACTTTTAGCTCCAGTGCTGCCCATAAGTCTACTACAGCTACTGAAGGTAATGGCGAGTTTACGGGACCTGCGTTAACCACCGCTGCAACCAGCATTACTACCTTAATCATGCCACCGCGGCCTGCCACATCACTAACACCTTCACCCAGCAGTACGGTTAAGTTTTCGCCGAAGCATTTCTTCCCCAGCTCTGGGCCTCCACACCTGGCAACCCATGACCTGGAGCCACGTGACCCTTCTGCCGAGTACCTACTGCATGACAACAGCAATGCCCTGCTCTTCCTCTTCCTCCTCTTCTTCCTCCTCTTCCTGGTCGTTGTCGGCTACAACTGTTACATGCAGTTCCTCCCTGCTCCGTGCCTGAAGGTGCGAGCCGCTCTGCTGGGGGGGAAGAGAAAGTCGCAGCCGGAGTATGCGGCCTGCGAGGCAGGCTTGATGGAGCACGTGATGGAGAAGCTGGACTCCACGGAGCAGTGTCACCAGAATGGAGCTCGGCAGAAGGTTCTCAGGGACACAGGCTATGAAACGGAGCCAGACTGCAGTAATGGCAACACGCTCTTGCCAGAGTGTACAGATGAGGGTTTATCAGTAGACAAGCCCTTTGATGTTGTTTGTGAATCCCAGCCCATTGAATATGCTGATGCAGATGCTTCATGTTGATAAGTACTTGCATTATCCTTCAAAAACTGTTGTAAATTTTAATGTACCTAATATATGGGTTCCTAATCTCTCACACTCTCTCTGTCACATACACACCATACACACACACACCAGACCTATAGATACAGCCACATACCTACATGCATTTCTGCACGTAGAAAATAATTTTATGAGTCTTGGTAAGGACTTTACTGTATATTTCACTACTTTAAATTGATTTTCATACCACTTCTGATTAAATGTCAATGGTATGCTAAACACTTAATTTCTTTCAGTGATGCAAACATATTTTAAACCAATATTGTTTGTAAGTTCAGTAAGTTCAGTTTTTATTCCAAATTGGAAACATAGTTTACCAAATTGGTAAGTTGGTGGATGTTTTTACCATATTGAAGTTGTGTAGAGTTTTATTGTATGGGGAAGGAATTACTTCAAGCTGTCTGTGCACTCAGAATGGCCAGAACTTTAAACTGACTTTTATGTAGGCTGAATGCTTGCTATTTTTTTTTTCCATTTTATTTTTGTAATTCTCAGGGATCTGATGTACTTGATCTTTTATTTTCTGTTTGTGATTCACTAAACTGTTAATTCAGAGCCGCTGAAGTGCATTTGCATACTCTTGGGGTGATTTAGAGCATTAATTATGACGTCTAAAGAAATGAGGAGTGTAGAATTGTAGTATTATGCTGGAGAAAAGTGACTGAAAAGATTTCTATTCCTGTGAAAAATGAAATCTGGAATTTTAAATGCCCAAAATCCCCCCAAGTGACATGTAATATACACATTAATGACTGCCTTGGAGTTGGGGACATTGCATCACAGTGCTTAACCATGTACAATGCTTTTTGCGGTTGTTATAACCTTTGCGTGTTACTGTTAGAAAATGCTGGACGTGATTGCTCTCACCAAACTACTGGGCAAACCTGTCTAAGTGCGACACAAGGTTCCAGTGTATTGACCTAACATTCCAGAACATTTTTTTTAAAGGACCAGTAATGATGTGAGTGAATATATGGTTTAAGTTTAAAGTTTTATATCAGGGGTAGGCAACCCCGGTCCTGGAGTGCCAGTATTTTCCATCGTACCTGATGAGTTACTATCTGCCTGACATCAGGTGTGGATCGTCAGGTAGGACAGGAAAACCTGCAGGATGCAGGTCCTCCAGGATCAGCGCTGCCTCCCCCGATTTAGATCATGCTGTCCTTGTAAAAGGAAAGACATTTGCTTATGTGTAGCGTGTGGGTTGATCCTTCTGCTTGAGAAAGGCAGCCTCGTCAGCCCCCTTGTCCTCCACTCACTACTCCTTCCCTTTCTGTTTCACATCCTTGTGAAGTTCATGACCTCTATCCTCAGTGCACTTTCCTGTTTCTCTCCCATTTTGGCCCCCGCACCACCTCCGCTCCCAGCACCCCTTGTATCACCCTCTCCTGTCGACATCTCATCCCTGTCAACTCCCAAGAGCCTTCCTTCCCTCCCCTCTTCCTCCCCCTTGGGGGTGCGGCTGCTGCCCCCTCTTCTGAGTGACCAGACTATTGGGGTTCATGCCCAGGAGTCCTTCCTGCTCTTCTGCCTGGCCTTGGGTAAGTGGTGTCTGTGAACACCCCCTGCCCAGCTTTGTTTTGCATGCAGCCCCACCGCCACCCCACCCTATCCTCCTCTCCCACTAAGGAGTCTTCAGTTTCTCAACATGAGCCTGTCCTTGTGAGCAGTGCTCTGCTCTCCTTTGTCCTTCATCCATTTTCCCAGTTCGGATGCAACAAGACTGAACAGTTAACTCCACACGGACTAAATCAGAAGAAAAGACCATACTTTTATTTTAATGGTTCATAGAAAGTATAATTGACAAAGCATGGAATATTTTAATGAAAAAAAATGGTGTGTGTTGTTTTAGTATATATGTCAAATCCTTTCTTCCTTGCAACCTGCCTGATCTATAAAAAGTTAACTCTGCTACAAATCGTACCACAGCATGTGGGTGTACAGTGTAAATATTTGTTCTGTATATTTTGCAAAATGTATATAAATCTTTAAACATTTTTTTTGGATTGGTTTTGGTAGTAGGACAAATAAATTTTGTAATTCCATTTGTGTTAAATATTGTTTATTTACCGAGTATCCCCGTTCATCAGATATACTAGTGCACAGGAGGAAGAGTAACACAAACAGTGCAGAAAGGTGATAGCTTAACAGTAAATCCCCAATACAGCAGACAATGATTTTGTAAATTCAACAGATGTTTCATTGATGTTATGCTTATAATCTAATGTGGCTTCAAAATCTAAAATCACTAATTAATACATGTTTTTCAGTATTGATTAAATGAGAAATGTGGGTGAGATGCCTGTTTACACATTTTAATTTTGGTTCTTAAAATAAGAATTATTTAATTATGTCCATTTTAGGTAAAAAAAAATAATAATAATTAAAATCCACAAATTATTAAATAATTCATTTTCAAGTACACATTTGGAATCTGTGAACTTAAATGTTCTTGCATTATATATATTCAACAATTAATCTCTTCTGTGTAAAAGGTATGTATATTTAGAAATTTGCATAGAATCTCTCCCTCTCCTTTGTGTGTGACTCAAGCCGCTATTGCAACCTTTAGCGTAAAGTGACTATTGCCACTACCCCTAAGTAAAATTAGTTTTTATAGGTGGTGAATCTCAGAAGGTTTCATTTAATATACCAAAAGAGAGGGGAAGGTGCTTTTTATTTTGGAAAAGGGACCACAAACGCTCCAAGAGCCACTGTTACACGACGTGTGCTGAGACTCTTAAAAATTAATTCTATGTTGTATATTTTTCAGACCAAGTTTGCACATTGTTTGCATTTTCTTTGCTATAATCGTATCCCAGAATTTCTTGAACAAATACAAACCAACTGTCCAGTAAGATAAACTGCACTTCGTGTTAGTTTATTTTTCACTGAGTTCACATATCTTGCGCCAGCTTGAACTGTAAAATGATTTTTTTCCCTTTTTCGTTTAGCAACATAACTAGCAAAATACATGTAATTTTAAATGCACTTTATTGGTGCTTTGACTAGCAAGCTAGCTAAAATAAAATGTAAAACTTGAAATCTTGTTTAATTTTTTTTCTTGTTCTACATTAAAGATAGAATAAATGCTGATAGGTGTTGGTAGTGACTGGCTGTATCAGGTGATTGGTTTATGTCTGGATGTTCTTTCAGTGCATTCACACAATTCTCACATTACATACTTCGATGGGGCATGAGAAATAGAAGGTTCTTGTTTGCTGGATGAACTGAATAAGACTCAGACTCAGCTTGTCAGGAAGTACTGTGTGTAATATGTGTGAACCGGAACATAAATGAAAGTCAAAAGGAATATCTTTTTTTTTTCTTTTTTTTTTTAAAAATAGTACAAGTTTACGTTTTCAGTACTCACTGATATACTTCAGGCAGATTTGCAGTAGGTAATGGTTCTTCAGTGAAATAACTTGCCTTCAATAAGAGCTACTTCAAGTCAGAATTCACTCAAGTCTGTATAGTTTCTATAAAATGAAAAGTATAACAATATAAGTATCAGACTATAAAGTTGCGAGCGACTGCTTAGACCAGCTAGCAGCTTCAAACTAATCTCGATTGCGGTCTTTAACTTGTTAAATGTTTGCGTGTTTGTGTGTGTACGTGGCCTGACTTCCTGGGATAGGCTCACTGCAACCCTATACTGGATATGCAGCAAAGGATGTATGAAATTAAGCATCAATCCTATTTTTAAGCGCTGTTTATTCTCCAGGTCCGAGTGATCTTCACATTCACTGGCAGGTGAACGGGCAGAGGCTGGAAGCACCTGTCAAAGAGTACAGGCACAGTGTGACGCAGTGGGGAGTTTTCCTGAGCAGCTGGCTGAGGCAGGGGGTGCTGGAAAAGGACTCCGAGTTCCAGTGCACTGCCACATCCCATGTAGGGAGTGAAACCTCTAAAACTGTCATCAGCCTCAGCAGCAGAGGTAGGCTGACTCTTTATTTGCATTTATTTGTATCAAATCATACATATGAAAATTAGGAACTGTTATCTGTGCCAAATCTAGGCCAAGTTCTGCAAAGACTTGCATAATGGCCAGTCATGCCTAGCAGTTCAAAACTTCGAAACTGTCTGTTGTTTTTTTTTTTTTTTTTTTCTTGTTTCTGTTTTATTAATAGATGAGGACAGTGATCCAGCTAATTCCTTGACCCAATGGAAAAGTGCGCTGGCCCACCATGAAAAGCTATTGCATAGCTGGAAGAAAGCTTGGGTATGCTCCGTTGCATTGCTCAAGTCTGCATATTTTTTTTCTTTGCCATATTTTGAATAAGCTCCTCAAAGAGCTTCACTTACATGGCTCTGTCCTGTTTACGCATATGTGACCGATGAAATTTGCTGAGATTTAGTCCAGAGAGAACATTTTCCTCATGGCAACCTTTAGTTAGCATTATTTATTTTACACGCTTTAAGTGAAAATCCAAATTACATCAGTATTTCAAACGTTGTGTTCTATCTCAGTTAAGTTACCTTGTGGTTGCATCTGTTGTTTGTTTGATTGTTCAAGCACCTAGAGTTCTTTGTCTTTCTCAACTATAGCCAAGCCCATCATTTTTCATAGCAGGAAGATGGTATTATAGTGTAAAAAAAAAAAAAACTCACGTTTATATGATTTTCCGAGTTCTACAGTTTTGAACAAAATAAGGTGAAATGTTTGTCGTATGTTTTGCTTCTCTTCAGGAAAGCTGTTCGGAAGATGGTGTTCTCTGAAAGGACACCGTGTCATTGCGATGGCATGTCTACCTGTGTCAGCCAGAGGTGAACCTACTCTCATGGTCACTTGGATGATTCTGCTGGTCCAAGATCTAACTGAAACGAGGATGGAGAGATGACACAATTTAGATGCCACAGCTGGCTGCACAGCTAACACAGGCTTTCCTGTATCTTCTGTCATACTGCAGATAGTCTTTTTTTTTTAAAAAAATGCCAGGAAAGTCCATTTTGATAAATGTAAGGAAATGTTTTACTAAATGAAAGGCTGTATGCAGTTTATAGTGAGGATATACTGCTTTAACATTTACTGACGACACATGTAGCATTTTCAGGTAAATAAGAACGATAGCAGTTGATAAAGAGATTTTAATGATTTAGTATTATTGGTAGGTTTTACATTTCGTCTTTAATTACAATTTTTAATTTATAACGTTTATACAGAGTAATTAAATTTTGAAATGTCACTATTAATTGCGAAGGCACATTCAAATATATGTTTTTCTTCAGCTGAAATGTGTTCTTTGAGGCAATGTGATAATGTTTTTGGACAATAGTGAAGAATATCTTAATGTGAGGCAATAGAAATCAATCCATTCAATTGTAAGTACTTGAAACAACTATAAATGCATGATTTTTATATATTGTGCATTTATGATGACATTGTCTGCATATTGGTCATTTTTCTGAAACACATTGCTGCATTTTAATATGAATTACAAAATGTTTAAGAAAAGTAGGTCAGATTAAAAATCACCTCATTTGGGGTAATAAGGAAATAGATGCTGATAATAAATGACGTTAAATTTATACCTCAGGTTATAACTTTAAAGTGCAATTAATTAATGCTATTTCAATGAAATGCATTTCATTTTATGGGAAATTCCTGAATTCAGTAAAGTTCATACATAGTCCTTGAAACTTCTGCTGCCTTAAGGGAAAAGATTTACAGTGTTTTTACTATTTGTTAATATTGATTGTGGGATGCTATTTACCAGTAACAACACTTGAATTTATATATATGAAATCTTTCAATGGACAGTGTACCATTGACACTTGTATAATGGAATATTTTTATCAGACTTTTGTATTAGAAACAGCGTTTTGCTTTTAAAAGAATACTCTAAAGATGACATTGAAACGAAGGCTCATCTTTAAATGTTAACATTAAACTAGTGTGAAATTTTACATTTTTATTTATGCGCAACTTGCGTGCGGAATCCTCAGAGATAATGCATGCACATATAACTGAGGGGCAGGTACTGATAATTAGGGTTACAAATGTGAATGCTTGTTATTCAGCTGTAGTATTTAAAAGGCTTGTTACATACATAATACACATGTCAGTTTGCATTATTTTATATATATATATATATATATATACACACACACACACACACACATACACAGACATATGCATAGAGGAGATATATTTAAGTTCAGTTAAAAATTGCCAAAGTACAATGTTGTTATAAAAGGTAATAGAACATCATAAATGTTAAAATACTTTTTAATAGGTGAACTAACAGCAGAAATTGCCCTAAAAAAGTTCCACACAATCTCACTGCAAAAGATGTTTGAATTGTTACTAATGATGTGCAAATACTGTGTTAGCATGGAGTGTTGTGCATATATGGATATGTATAAAATATTTATAAACACAAATATTTAGTGAAAAGCGATTTAATAAGAAGCCTGCTTTTTGTCCATCTTTTTAATCCATCTGTTCCAACTACTTACCCTGATCAGGATGTGGGGACATGGAGTCTATCCCAGGCAGCACAGGACATGGTTACAGGTAACAAAGATGTACACACATGCTATTGCATGCTGTGGGCAATTTAGAGGCATCTTTTGAAAGAGTAGGGGTGGTATCCAGATCTCCTGGCTAAAAGTGCCCACTGTGGCCCTGTCAGATCTGCCCCCCTAATCTTCCCCTATATCTAACTGGTGAATTCTCTCCTACCCCTTCACCACCTGAGCTACTGTGTGGTGAGCGTACTGGTGCAGAATGGCTGTCATCACATCATCCAGGTGGGAGCTACACAGTGGTGGTTGAAGTGGCTCCCCATTGATTCTGTGAAAGTGCTTTGGGCGTCTTGAAAAGTGATATAAATGTAACATACATTCATCCATCCATGTAAGTGTATGTCTTTGGACTGTGGAAGGAGACAAGAGCACCCAGAGGGGCAGAGGTGGATAGTTCAGGTCCAGAAAGTAAAACTGCAGACCAAGATTTTGTTTCAACCAACAAGTTGAGTATACTGTGACTCTTTCTACTTCTACTGGTTGGTTGAAACAAAATCTTGGTCTGGATTTTTCTTTTCTGAACCAGAACCAGAACTATGCAGAGGTGGATAGGGGCTACACAGGGAGAGCCCGCAAACTCCACAGACAGGAGATGGGTTTGAAACCCCCAATCCTGGAGAGATACTGGGAGATGGATAGACTGACTTAGTTCATCACTAATGCTGTGTTCCATTTGAACTGGGAAGACCCCTGAAATCAGAATCCCAACTCGGAAAGTTGGAGGAACTTCTACAACTGCCATCTCAAAATTCAAGGTGACTGCACCCTTCAACAGAAGCGAAAGCTCTAGTTTTATACTGGTTTTAGCACTTGAACTGTTTCTCATAAAATTGGTTGTACACACAGTACAGGGGGTGGGGGCAGTGAGGGGTGAGGCACCACCCCACCATGTGCCCTGGCATGCCTTTCAATTGCTGGGAAATGTTGGTGAAATACAATAATCAATTGTTCCACATCATATTATTATGTTCAACAATGGTATCAAAGAGGAGAGGTGGGAGAGGTAAGCAGCATGCACTGGTTGCCACACCCACCACACAACAAACCACCTCAGGGATGAGAACCTGAGTGCAGCCATGTGGCGGGTGATACCTCAGCACCACACTAGTCCAAATGGACCAGTGTGAGGTTTTTTCCGGTGGCTGGAGTGCCAATCTTGCCACCAACTCCCAAGTGTTTCCCTGTAAGTAGGAGAACCTGCTTGTAGGGCTGGATGTAGTTTAATGTCATACCCAGGATAAAGCAACTGTAGGTTAAGGGCCTTGCTCAAGGGTCCAGTGCAGTAGAATCACTCTGGGCATTCATGGGATTTGAACCAGCAACCTCCTTGTTACTGGCACAGATCCCTATCCTCAGAGCCACCTCACCGTGCCACTGTATCAAAGATATCCTCTGATTAAACCCAGACCCGTGATATGAGAATGGATCTTGGAATGATGGCCATATGGAACTCTCCCATCCTAGTTAGTGAAAGGTTTAATTTCAGCTACAAGTGGAAGTGCATCCATTATTGTGCTTTCTAGACAATTTGAAGGTCCTGGAAAGTGTGCATATCAAGTCTAATATAGAATCTTTTTAGGTCTGTAGCCAAAATACAGTCTTCCAAGGAGTGGGTAATCCTCTTCTGTTTGAAGTTTGGGAGTTCCTGCAAGCTTTTCCACACTAAAGATGAATGGTGGATAAATGTCTTTAAAGCACAAAGACTGAAATATGTGAAATTTTATCCACACAGATTTAGGAATAATACACCTGAATGTTTTTGAAAATTATACCATTTGGATCCACCCATCAGATTACTGCTCATACTGTTCAGGGTTACAGAGGGGCTTGGAACCTATCCCAGACAGCACAGGGAAAATCTGGGGTATGCCCGCAACAGGATGCCTGTACCATTTTTATAACATATAAAATCTTTCACCTTATTTAGTGTATATTATGGCACCCTCTTGTGCCAAACGTTGTAATATAATTGGGTGAACTGGACGGCTATGTTCTGTTTTTATTAGGGTGATTTACTTGTTTATTAGTGTAATCGAATTACAGTTTACTTAAGTTTGTTACTTGAATTCACCTTACTTGATTTTATTCAGAAAGAGATCTAGCTTTGCACACAGGGATATAAAAATACTTAATACTACCGAAAACAGGATTAACCCCCTGATATTTAACAGGGCATTTAGAACAACATATTAAAATTCATAAATGCAGGATTGCCAACTTTGGTCAGCTGGCTAACGTGAGTTTTTCAGTTCGAGACAAGATTACACACACGTGCACACGCATTTACATGTATGTAACAGTTTTATTACCTTGTTAATAGTCTGTAGGTTTTGCAAACTGTCCCAACGCTTTATATGTAGCTAATTTTAAGTTTATAATGGAATAATACAAATTTGCCGTAAAATATCTTGCATGAGCGTGAGTCTTGAAATACGTGACAGTTGACCATAATAATTAGTATAATAAAGTCATAAAGCACTTTCTACATTGCAAAACATGGCAATGTGGGGTTAATTTCAATGCAAGTTAACCATATGAGGAAGCCAGGGTTCGTGGATAGCGCCCCCATCCGATTCTCTGCAGTACGACACCTCTCATATTCCGACATCAAGTGTCGCGTTGGCACTTGGTGTCTTGGTCTGCTGGTGCGCGTGACCGCATAATGTGTTTAAAGCAAGAATTATTATATATACAGTATTTAAGAACGATTTTGGGAAAACGACCTATCTTCAGTTGTTTTACTAGCAATATTTCGTGTTCAGTGGTTCGGTAACGAAGTAAGATGATGAACTACAGAAGCAGTATTGTTTCTGCAAGTAATATTTAGCTGATAAAGTGAACTCAATGTCTCGAAAACTCATTTACGAAATAGATTTCACACGCGCATAAAAACAAAAAATCTTGATCTTATTTAGCAAATGCCCACAAAATCCTTATAAGTGTGCCTATAATTTAAGTTGTTTATTGTAATAAAACAAATAACACTATATTTGGTAAATATATAAATAATATAATTCATGTTTGCTAGGATAATAGTGAAAAGATAACGCTAAACGTAATTTAGCTAACGATGTGTTCATAATGTTCAGCAGTACATTTGTCTGTGAGACATTTTTTGTTTTATCACTGATGCTGTCACTATATTTTCCTTCTCGGAAATCTTATATTTACATAGAAATTAAAAGTGTGAAGACGACCTAGGGTTTATCGAGCTAATTTTGAATTAGCGATGCGAATTGTACGCCTCTGATTGGACAAATGTGACCACGTGACCCAAATTTTCAAACAGCAGCACGTATATCGACGCCGTTCCCGTGCAAGCTGAGGTAGCTATGCAATTAATCAGTTTATAAGATTAAATGTATTTTATTAAACATGAAATTTGGGTCCGGCCGGTTCTGCGACATTATGTGTTTTAACGAAGGGTAGCAAGGGCTTCAAACATACCACACACAATCATACATAATCTGATTTATCCGATAGAGTGGGCTCGTCTGCTGAATATACTATTAATTACTTTACCATGGGTTATAAAACGCAGAGTAAACTCCACTTTCTTTTCTGCGTAGCAAGTTAAAGACCGTTTTAATGCAAGTAGCTGCCGTGCAGCATTTTATGTCTGAAATGCAAACAATATTAACATAATGAATAGTGGCACCGCTCATTGTCTCATCTATTGTGCAGTGGATACAGTTACACTATATCCAGTAAATAATAATAATAATAACTTGAATTGCTGGCCGACAAAATATATCCAAGAACTAAAACTGAACTGATGTGAGTTGAACTATTTAAACACTCCTTTTTGTTATTCAGTTGTTGATAATCAATGGAGATCCCTCGGAATCCATGTGGTTTAGGCGCTAAAGTCTGGTGAAGCCCGAAGAGGAATAGCGATGTATGGCTGTTGCTGGCTGCTCTCATCCTGGTACCTATGGATGATTGGCATGGTTGTCTTTACTTATATCACACTGTATCAAGGGTTTCTTGGACTTCTGAGTGTGGTTTACTCCAAGTGCAGTACACCTATACTCCAGTATTAAAGCTTCCAGTGTTTAGATATCCAAGTGAAAAAAGGTCGCAGTGACAGCCATTTGAGCACAGCTGTGGTACACCAGAAAAAAAATGTTAAAAATGTTCTTCAGTACAGCACTAACAGCCCTATGCCTGTCATTTTGTCATTTTGTCATCAGGTCTTCCACTAGAACACTCTCCCATACCCTCATCCCCTGCCAAAGAGTTGCAAGAAATTGGAGACAACAAAGAGTCATGCCCACCGTCGACAATGACAACTGAGTCATACATCTTCCATTCACACAAACCGTTCATCTCTGCTCATTTGGTAAGTAGCCCAGTAACAAATCATTACAGTGACACTCCATTTCAGTAGCTACATTTTTTTTTCTTTTTCCTATTTTATATTGTTTTACTTTCTCGTTTCTTTGCGTGACTATTAAATGTCCATTGCTATTGCTAAGGTACTGCAAAAAAAGACTTTGCATACGCACAAGTGCTACCTTTTTAACTGTGTCATAATTAGTAATTTATGCTTAAAATGTTCTTTATTGTGACTGAAATTGGTTGAATGTTAGGGATATTTTGGGGAGATTAATTGGGGTTTCTTGGATTTTCTACATAAGAAATAATGGAAATGGTTTCTGGATATGGGGTTTGTGCTGTTTGAGCTGTTTCTAGGAGCCAGTTACATCTGGAAAACTGTAAAGGTGTTACAGTGTCTGGTGTGGTTTCAGAACTTCTCTGATTATGACCATCAACTCTAAAATCCTCTATAATCTCCAGTTTTCCCATTCAGGCTTCTGCCTCAGTCTGGTAGTTATAGGCAAAGTAACATCAACTGCTTTAAATGTTGAAAAGGGTGGTGTCACTCCGTCGGGAGGGCTGTCATGAGAGATGAGGCTCCTTTTCTAACCTGCCCCAAGTTAATTAAAGGTTTAAAGTGTGTGTTGTTTTGTAAATAGCCTTATTTTATTGTACTGTAGATGTGAGATTATTGTTTATTGCACTGCAGATATCAGGAGTGAGGTGAGAATAGACATATAGTGTGATGTCATGCATTTGGACAGTAAGGCTACTGTTCCTTACTTTTTTTTTTGTTGAAGCTGGTTGAGGTTGATGCTGGGTCATAATTCTCCTGAAGTTGGGATCGTCATGGCTTTGAAAATATTATATAGACTTAAATGCCTTGATGGATCCAGTGTGTTGGAGCAGATATGTGGGTAGACCACCGGCCAACGAATTACACTGGGTTAGGTAACAGCATCTCAAATGGCAAAGAACAGAACTTACACAGAGCACATTTGTCCAGTTCTAGTCTACTCACTGGAATGGCACTGCATGCACATAGTCACATGCATTTGATCCATAGAAATTTTTCCTCTAGTCCTGTTACTCACAAATATAATGCGACAATCAGCATAAGATATAGTACAGTTGTCCCAGACACACATATATCTCTTACAACTGTGCGCCATCTACTGGTCATAGCACGTTATCTATGTTGCATCTTCATTTTTTATACCTTGAAACCTTTGTAAAAGTTTAAATAATTGCCATGCTTTTCAGTGTATTGTAGAGAAAAAGTGCATTGTTGCTCTGAAAAAAATAAATAAATTTAATCTCAAGAATAATACTCAATTTATATTTTTTTCACAAGACAAATAAAAATATCATATAGTATGTAAAGTGGGTAAATGTTAACCCATTTATCCACTGATAAGTCATTTACTGTTTTTTAAAAATTGAACATTTCAGAAGTGATTTGAAAATAAAACATTATTGCTATTTGGCAATAATGCTAATACAGTTTCATATATCGAACAACCAAATATCTTCATTCTATTATTCCATTTCAATCCATTTTTAGTGAAGCATTTTTTAACAGATGACAATGAGAACATAATGCCTTATTTGAAAATAAAGACAATTTACTCTAATAGCTGAGAACTGATATATACTAAGATGTGAAGTACATTTGCATTAAGAACTGATTGATTTCCTAAACTTTTCTTGTGTTATAATTTACACCAAAATGAGTTTTCTATTCTTGCACATGATATTCATATGCATTGTGTGGGCAGGAGGGATTATAGGGGTTATGTGTTATGAAATAGTGTGATTTGTTTTATGAGAGAAGCAGTATTGTGATTTTTAAAATAGATTTTTTTTGGAAGCAAGGCTATAGTGATCATAAAAATTCAAACAGGAATGGAGATAAATGAAGGATTCTGCAATAAACTTTAATAGTCAGTGATCATAGGTTTTGCATGACTAAAACGTCTGTCAGCAGTAGCGTATTAGGCCATTACCAAAGGCAGTTTCCCTGTGCATTACGTAGATCAATCAGGTAAAAGCACATACCTAGACATGACATTTTACATCTGGATGCTTCCAGTGTGTCTTTCAACCATGAAAGATATTTGCCTGGTTTAGACTGTCAATCTCTTAAGCCGGCCCCCTCACCCCATTCTTGTTGCTATGCTGTGTTTGAAACTATGGTAACCATAAAGGTGCCTTTAGGGAATGGTCTTCCTGCCCTGATTTCTCTCATTTCTATGTCCAGTCATTAGAGATTTACTACTTTTGGAATCGAAACATTAAATTATTTTCCTGAGATTCCTAAACAGGATAAATGTCAATGAAATATGTAATGTTTTATTAGATTTATTATTATTTCCATACTGGCTTGTTGTTACCAATTGCAGTCAAAACCCTAACCATCCACGAGTAGATCAATGTTGGCTGCACACAATTTTCAGGATTATAGTACCTATGTACATTTCTTGGTAAGCAATTCTAAATTGTACACAATTTACCCTGCTGTCTATTACTATTCATATTTATTCGCACTGTCTATATAGGTATAATGGTTATTTGGAAGTGTGAAATTTCAATAGTAAATTATAAAGCTCTTTCATCACAGCTGATTTAAAATCAATTTATTCTTTCACTAATGACATCAGTTTCATTGTCATATGTGATATATATATTTTTATAATTCATTGCCATCTGTTCACCTTTAAAAGTGAAGCAATTTAAATAGGTGTGAGTGGACATCTAGCATGTATGTCTCTATCATCATGCCATATCTATGTCTGCTTTTCACAAATACATTTTGCAATGCATTGTAGCTATTGTGTGAGGTACTTGCTACAAGAATTGCACAATTTCAACAAAATTCAAAAGACACAATGGACCAGAAATAGAATATTTTGAATGCTGATAAGTTTTTTCAGTGACAGTGAGCACTGATTCCCATGGTTACTGGCACAACCTTTAATGATAATCTGATGGCAATGGAGCATTGTCTAAAAACAAAGCCTGAGTTTAAATTACCATAAGCGATCTTGGGAGAACTGTATAACCGTACAGTCTTACCATACAGCTGTATTAAGAATATTAACGAGTTACAACTGAAGGTTTAATTTGGTCATGGCTTCTACACAGGCTGCTTTATAAACACGTGATACCGACCATTCAGCCACCTTTGCTTTGCTGGACCTGGTGCTGGGCAATATGCCTCTGCTGTCAGTCTTGCGGGTGTGCATTAATATGTGTATATATAACTATTGAAAAATAAATTAACCATTCTACAAGTAACAGATGTACTATTAAGATATAAACATATTAATCATTGCATCCTGTACACAGCAATAATTCTTCACTGTATTTTACTATTTTTGATCCTTTTAAGTATTTAAATTATACAAATTATGTATAGTGGATAGATATTAAATATAATGACATTTGCTACTAGGCCCTGCCAAAGTCTCATTTGGGAATCATTTAACTGAACGCTAAAAAGTATGTGCTCCAAATATCTAAAAAATGACACATTATTTATTTTGCCATATATGCATACTGCTCACATTTATGGACATTGGCAGAGTGATATTTACAACATCGCTACTCGTGGTTTTTTGGTTAAGACTTGTTTTTAGTAACTCCATTAATACTTACCAGCCCTTGCCTGAACCTCTCGCTTTCCCTGTCAATGGATGCTGAAAGTATCTATTATGGTGCAAGTCACGTTGTAGTGAGCGAGCAAGATTGCAGGAATTGTCGTCTTTGTTCAGTGATTGGCTGAAAGAAATGCTCCCCACACCTACTTACACTACACCCAGTCTTCAGCACTTCCCGCTGCCTTAATTAGCTATCACTGGAGAGAGTTTGACAGATACTAGTCACGATTATGTAGATGAACTCTCTGAGCTTTGTAGTACTCTTTTAAACAATAAAGTACCATTTGTGTGTGTGGCTGTTTTTATTGGTCTGTTTTCTGTTCTATTTCTAAAATATTACCTATCTTAGTAGTAATACACTGATAAGAACATTTCAGGGTAATACTGATAGTCAGTTGGAATACTATATTTTATAACTCCATATATCTTATATATTTATAACTTTAAGTGCCTTATTTCAGTTACATATATCAAATAACGGGGGCGGCATAGTGGTGCAGTGGTTAGCACTGTTACCTCACACCTCTGGCACCCGGGTTCGAGTCTCCGCCTGGGTCACATGTGTGTGGAGTTTGCATGTTCTCCCCATGTCGTCGTGGGGTTTCCT
>JAODJX010000119.1:17920458-17940129 GCA_026776945.1 Isichthys henryi | reverse complement strand
GGTACCATCGGGGAATCACACGGGGGAAACCAGGGGGCGTGGCACACGGGAGGAATGGACGAGCTGGGTATAACAAATGTTACTTTAGTGAGTTTGTGAACCTGTTTACTAGTCAATATAATTGTTTATGCAATCTCTTTGAGATTTTGTAAAAGCGCTATATAATAAAATGTATTATTATTTCACTGTTATAAAGAAATCAAATAATTGTTGACATGTACTTTACCTCAAATACATTATAAACCGTAATTAAAATTCAAATTTCACAAGTGAAATATTTGCTAAATAAATATTAATAATATTAAATATTAGTAAAGGTTAAGGGCTGAAGCTGATGGTCAGACAACATATGGTAGAGTATTTTCTTGGTATATTTAAATAGTTTTATCTCAGGATTAGTATACTTTTCCAGCTTCAGTAAAATATGTTTAGTTACATAATATCAGAACTAAATCATCCAATCATTACCTCTTCGATATTTATCATATCAACACTAATAGAATAAGCATTAATAGAAGTTTACATATGAATTCTCATAATTTGTGTAACACAAATGATCAGTTTGCTTAATGTGAATTGGATCTATGAAGCTACCCTATTCAAGCCTTGATTTTGATTCTTTACTTTCCTGAAGTTTTCAGTTCAACAGTTTAAGTCAGAGAGTAACAGTTACGTAGTAGAGGCCATGAACTCCAGCTTGGATCCTGTAAAACATGTTAGGGATAACTGACATATGATGTTAGTATTTATAATAACATCACAGTTGTTTCTTGGGACAATAAATCAAAAACAGTAACAATGTACAGCACTCAAAATTCAATGTAATTTATGGAGAGAATAAGTTGAGCTCCAAATTTGGTAAAATGTGTAAATAAAAAAAATGCAAGTGGAAAATAAAATTGAAAGCATTTTATTAAGTTCTAAAGAAACAGTATTACAGGGTTACTATTACAAAAATGGTCAGAAAGGTGAATGTTAGCGAATTATGGAAATATGGTAGGGAACCATAAAGGGAGGTTAATGTGAGTTTGCCTACAGTATATAAAATGGTTGTCAATCCCATCTCTCTTACTTATTATTATACATCTTAATTAATCTTCTGAATTAATGAAATAGTTAACTGCATTCTATAAAGTATTTTACAAGCAAGTTAATTGCAGTGAATCATCTTCTATGCCATAAAGGTCTGCGTAGTTAATATTTGGGTACATGTTTTGTTAAGGCTTAACATTGCAAATTTTTTGTTTGTTTATTTGTGACGAGAGAAATATGTTTTATTTTCTCAGGACAAAATGATCTGTCATTAGTCAGATGTGAGTTACTGTGTGGGTGGTGATTTTTACTGGATAGGATAGAAATACAATTTCATTAATTGGATCGTACAGCATTGACAGGTGAGTCTCAGCAAAAGCAAATTAGCTCAAATTTCTCCAAGTCACTATACTTAGACCATCCTATGTACCTCACTTAGTATCACCCTACCTTACTTCATTGCTATGTCGTGGTTAAAATCAACCATTATCTAATTTTAATAGTGTTATTCATTAAATGTTATTCAACAAGAGCCTGTGTTTAGTATATAGATATTCAGAGCTGCAAGTGCTGAAGCTTGGGTTGTATTGTTGTTTATAGTGATGTATTGATAAGGAAATTAGGCCAATACCAAATGCTGGTTGTTTCGAAATCCAGTATCGAATTGTTTGCGGCGTTCTGCCTAAATAAGTGTAAACGAACATTCCATCCAAGTAAATAAGCTACATTCCCAAAATATGAAAAATCAAAAAGTATTTATTTTTTGGTAGGAAAATACTAACTCTGCCATACAACCACAAAGTATAATGAAGTAGGAATATATTTTATAACTATGCATCTTATATATTTATAACAATACCTGCTTTCATTTACTTTTACACACTTCAAATGACTATTTGTTACTTAATAACAAAAAAAAAATCTGTCATGGCATTACTGTATTGCTAATACAGTAACTAGTACCAACAATTGGAGTACAAATAAATACAGAATCGTGTATTTGCACTTGGCTACACATTTCAGGTATTCTTTTACTTACATTTTTGAAAGCCACTGTCCTCGACTGCAGATGACTGATCATGAAGTGTGATTAAGTTCCATAATTTTCATTTTTGATTTTGCGCTGTCAATTGAATTTTGTATTATCAGACGCTTGAGTTATGATGGAGTAGTGTTACTCGGCAGTACTGCAGCCTTCTTCACTGCTTTTTAGAAACTATTCATACTCTTTACTGTGTATCTCCTTGAGGTGAGTAATCACACATTATGTATGCATTATGTGTGATTCTCAGGCATCATGGGCTACCATTTTATAGGGACTTATCGTCGGTATATATCGGTTCATTTTTAACCATCTATCTTTCTTGTATCGGACAATGCAGGTTGTACATCTCTAAATGTTTAATCCATATTCATGAAATATCTTGCAAGCAGTGTCTCATAATATGATAATAAAGACAAGTGTATTACGAGCATGAATAACACCTAAATATTGTTTTGTTGTATGTTATTCTATAACCTGTGTTATATGGTGTTATTTGTGGTATATGGCATTTATGGTGAAGGTTTAAAATAAAATAATAAATGAGCTGTATGACATTCACCAAAATTTCCCATTTAGTGCACTAAGTAAATGCCCTACCTCTCCCCATAAGAGGAATAGCCTCACATTAATTGGACATGTGCCGTTATTACACTTCCCATATCATAATCAAATGATGATTCGGTCTTTCATTCATGAAAGCACCTGAAATTAAATATGAATTCTTCTTTTGTCTTTTAGTACTTGGGCTGTATAGAAGTTCTTCGCTCAATGAGGTCTTTGGACTTCAACACAAGATCTCAAATAACAAGGTAAGAAAAATACCTGGTCTTATTTTGTAAATAAATGAAAAATGAAGTTAAACTGCATAAAAGCACAATGTGTGTGCATTTGTTTGTCCTGGATTTTTATTGGAAAACAATGTGGGCAGTACTGAGGCAGCAGGGTTTGCCTACACAGTATGTCAGGTCCATTTTTTTCATGCTTGACTTACGAGTGTCAGGACTACTGACGTGTGCAGGGTCTCAGTGTGGCTTTCCATCGATTGTACAGAATGGGGCCAAACATTTGATTTTAGTAGAGTTACCCTTTCTCCAGTATCTCCTTTTCACAGTGGCAGCCTGTGAAACTCTGCTCATGGTTGAATTTAAGTAATTATTATGAGAAAATACTTGAAAATGTGAAATTATCTTTCAACTGTTGTAGTCACAGGAGACGGATTCTAAGAGTAAAACTGGCAAAATCATTAAATGATTTTAAAAAGACTTTTAAATTTAACACTCGTAAGTATTTTATGCCATTGTTTTTGATCAGAATAAAGTGTTTCATAACGTTAAATAAATAATACTTTTATTGTTACATTTATGCATATTATGAACTTTGTAAGAAGTTTCATATGTCAAATCCTAATGCCCTTACTATAAACCCAGAATAATTAGGTATTTCAGCTTAAATAAAAGGTCAAAGGCCCCTATAGTACAATTATGTTTGCTGAAGGGTGTTAGGTAATGCATCTGACAAGATGGCTAGAGTCAAATGGTTTGTCTTATACATTCATAAGCAGCACACACTACTGTACGGAGAACAAATACTTCTGGAGAAAATAGTTCCTGGTGGAGGCTAGAGAGCAATGCATTGTTATGTGTTATAGCATTGTAGATTTTAGTTACCATGTCATGTACAGTGTATCTTCACAAACAGATAAAATACTGATATTATGACATCTTGAATTTCCTTATGAACAGTTATTTTGCACCCGAATATAAAGACTTGCCGTATCTCTCTTTTTCTAGGGAAGCAATAAGTATGGTATGTGAGGCTGTCCCAGGGACAAAAGGAGTGTTTCGTAAGAGAAAGGTACACTGCAATTTTGACACAGCATGCTGTTCTGCAAGGGGTGGGACTGTGTGGGTGTAGATACAGCCCACAACTTTTCAGACTGGGAATGTACACAGTGTGCCACTGACTCACACAGTGCAGAACATAACTAATCACAGAATTTGGATTCAGGATCTTGCTATGTTTTGAAATGTTTATGTTCTTAAGATGTGGGGTTATCGAGTTTGTTTTCCATAAGTGATCCTGCATCTGTTGCTAAGCCAGTCAGTTACCACAGGTGCTTTATGAAACTCCAAGTCATCACTGTAAATGTGTGCTAGGTAGTAATACAGATCTGCTTTTTCTCTTCAGCCCCCCACTAAAGCTCTCTCCAGTATTCTGGGAAAGAGCAACCTACAGTTTGCAGGAATGAGCATAAACTTGAACATCTCCACCAGCAGCCTGAACCTGATGACATTAGATTCCAAACAGGTACAGTTCTCATAATGTTAAACAGTGTCCTAGTCTTAACATTTCATAAATGGCCTAATTTACTTTGATATTTCCTGTTTAAATTACATATTTCCAATCTAAGAAATCACAAATAAAAAACAATGTTCCAAATCTAGGATGTCATAATTTTAACATCATAGTTTATGCTCTAATAATCAGCTATTATTGTTTAAGGCATTCATGTGTGACTAAGTAACTAAGTAAACAAACCTTCTGGCATGCTGTGTGTTATTTCTAAAAATACTACATTATCATGCTGATATTTTTATACAAATCAAATAAACTAGCACTGGAAGAAAGACACTTCAGTACCGAAACCAGTGCTTCATCTGTGGAGAGAAACGCCTAACAGACATATAGGATCATTCTTTAAATATTGTAGCAACATAAAAAAATTTTCTAAAAATATTCTGTAGCACTGCACAGATTTTCTTTTTGACTAGCATATAAAAATGCAGTATAAAAATGCGAATTGCAGTGAATATGAACTGTATTATGAAATTAGAGCTGTCATTAGAAAAAACTCTAATTTGTTGAATGACATGACATCATAGGCTACCTAATGAACAAAAAGTAAGATAGCTATATAGCAAAGGTCCCATTGTCAGGTAATACCAAGGCCAGTTTTGTTTGGCTTATGCGTCACTGGTCATGTCATATAGGTAAAATGTAAATGTATGCCAGTGACACAGTTGCTATTATGTATGCAAACGATCGATAGCAAGCTGCACATGAATCACTTCTGGCTGAATCACTCATGTTTTATATGTAAGTGAAACAGGATTAAAACAGGATTAAAAGCCCCCCCCCACACCAAGAATAAATGGCAATACATCATAATATGAGACTAAAGGAAAAATATATATAAGAAAACATTAACTGTATCTAATGCAATAATTAAATGATAGTAATAGTTTTAAATAATTTTGAATGTAGAAGAACTACCTTTCAGGGACGCAGCTAACTGTTTGATTGTGTTGTTTATTAAGCTGATCACAAACTTTAACAGCTGCGGGGATACCAAGTTATATAACTGCAGTACTGTTGAATATTAGCATATGTAATTTACAACTTTGAGTAATTAAATAAAACTTGCAGAAGCTTGTCATTTTTAATGTTTTTAAGCACAAACTCAACAGCTAAGTTATAGGAATGACATCTATTCTGTGTAATAATGACTCTCAGCAGCCATGTTTACATATTGTGCATTTTACATTCTTTTTAACCTTTTTTATTTCTATAAAAGTAAATTTGCAGTTATTCCTCACTGTATGTTTGCAGTGATTTGCAAGATGATGGCTATAAGATATTGTAAAAGACGGTCAAAGTTAGCAAGGTCAGAGCGATTGTTCTTCATACTCAGTGGAATATTGGGGTAATCTTCAGGAAACTATAAAATCATATTCCATTTTTTTTGTGCTTGGTTTATCTGCTGTTTTTCTTATTGGCTACTCATACAGATCAATTAATATAATAGTGTAATGTTAAGCATTCAAATTTCATGAGCATTGAATCTGAGCACCTGCTAACCAGATATTTGCAAGAAAAATATGATAATGTTCATTTCATTCAGGACAAGAAAAAAAAATCTAGCTGACATTCGATGTTTCTATTGCTTCCCACAGATAATAGCAAATCATCATATGCAGTCGATTTCCTTTGCGTCTGGTGGGGACCCAGTAAGACACCACTAACTGCTAAATTATGCTGCTTAATTAACTCTGCGCATGCATGTAGGCCCTGTCCTGTTTTGCTTTATCCTCTTTAGCACATCCAGATTAGTTATGTATGAATATGATTCTTGTTACATCATTTGTATTCCTGTTACATCATACACAATATCCTACCAACACCCATGGGACACCTATGACTGATTACATCAATGTCCTATTCCAGCGAAACTAAGCCATGCTAAGAAATATGTACAGATTTTGGTTATCAGCACATTACAGTGGGCACTTTACTCATATTCACTCTATACAACATTCTGAATTATCAGAAAGCAGACTTACAGCAAGACTAAAGTGACCCTCCTCAGTGTAAGCAGCTTGTACACTTCAAAGGACTGGAGCAGGTTACCACCAGCATTATATAAGAAATTAAAGCTTTTAAGGTCAAATGCAAGAGATCATGCTGTAAATTTCTATTCTAAGTGTGCATGTCCCATGAGTTCTGGTATGATGTTTTTTTTTATGTCATTAAGACAACCTGTACAAATTTAAAAAAGCTGAACTCAAAGTGTATAATGTGACCATGAAAGCACAGAATGCTACTTAGTTTTAGGGTTTTTACTAGCCGAGTTATTTCATTTTAGGGTTTTTTTGTGATGTTCTCTTGTTTGTTCCTACACCCATGTGTATAGATTTAGCCACTCCCCTCTACGTGTACAGTATATAAATATGCTCTGGTTGGGGCATTACATTTGTGTTTTGAGAAGTGGGTAGTATCGAAAGGAAATGGACCTACGCGAGGACTGAGCTCAATGTATATTCAATTTACAATCATTAAGTTGAAATAGGCAAATTTTCCAGTATAGTTTTTGGTCTTAAATTATACAGTAAAACTTTTTATTGCACTAAATCTTCTTAATTCATTAAAAAAACATCTTCACAAAGCATTTCTATAATATGATAGTTTTGTGATTTGTTTTATAGTTTATTGATATAGTCTCATTGTAACATGTAATTATTTTATAATTTATATTTTATAATTGTTGTAAAAATGCTTAGACAAAGTTTTTTTGCATTTGTGTTTTATCAACAACGCAACCTAAATTTATTTATTGAGTAATGGGTATTGCTTTATTACAGTGACTAAACCAGAATGTCAGCATATTTATCTTAGGTTGTGATTTATACACCTGGGAGACTGACTCAACCATCCAGTGGTATTTTGGTCCACAGCTGCAGTTAGTTTGATTGTTATTAAATTCGTTTGGTTTTTATTAGATATTCTCAGCACTTCCGATGAAATGCATGCTAGGGCTATGCTGGTATCATATTTGTATGTTTTTCCATCTGTCAAAAATCACTTTTTTTTTACTGCCATGTTTTTTGTTTTTAACTTCAGATTTTAATTTATGTAACACATAACATATTCCTAACTTAAAATCTGTATTTCACTTTATGGTCTTCACAGTGTTAGGTAGTGATGATATGCTATAAGAGTTTTCACTTATTTTTCTCACTTGCAGGACACTACGGATTATGTTGCGTACGTAGCTAAAGACCCCGTGAATCGCAGGGGTATGTATGTTTGTTTTCTCATACCCTTGGCCGTTAAACATAATACTAACTACATTTTACACAATGTGTCAAAGCTTTCTCCAAGCAGCAAGTCTGACTACTGGTATGTTTCAGTGGAAAATTGCATTTGCAGATTTTATTTAAATTGTTTGGATGATAATCAGTAGATTTTCTCCAAAACATCATTTTTCCTATTCATGCTACTCGATATTTACTGATGTTATTTATAGTACTGACCTTATTCAAGATTACTACATCAGCTATAAAATTATTCATTCCCTTTGGACTTTTTTCAAATTGTATTTTGGTACCTCATTGGAATCAAACTGGGATTTTGGGTGAAACGACACTGACTTGTAATTCAAGTGATATAGATTTTCTACTTTTTTTATAGCTTTTCTTCATTTTGCTGTTGTTTCACTGGTCTACCCCATTGTCTTGTACAGCATGTCATATTCTGGAGTGCCCTGATGGTCTGGCTCAGAGTGTAATTAGCACCATTGGTCAAGCTTTTGATCTTCGCTTCCAGCAGTATCTACAGTGTCCCTCCAGCAAACTTCCTATGTCCCATGACAGGTGAGTTCACCAAAAATCAGTTTTTAATGAAGTTATCTATTTAAGAAAGTTAAATTTAGGTTAATCTGACCTCTGACAAGATTAATAAAATGAAGCAATTGTTTTCCAATGTCTGTTAGCTTTATACTTTATTTGTTAAATATATGGCTACTCACTTAATTTGAATCGAAACTAGCTTCTAAACTTATTTTGCATTTCTATGAAACTGCGTGTCGTAGTGAATGTAAATTTAACTTGAAATAGATAAAAAATACGGAGGCAGAGGTGACATAGCTGCTCAAAAGCAGTTTGTTGATGATACCCTATAATAATGTAGGCAATGGATCTCCGGTGTACATACCCATTTTTTGTCAAATGCATCTATCAAATTATTGGATGGTCATATATATTTTGGGTACGCTTCCCAAAAGCTCCCATTGGCAACTTGCATCGCTGTAACCGTTCAGTTGCATGGTTCCAACTATGTAAGTCAGCCATGTTTTTGGGAAACATACCCCTGTTTGGCAGTGGGGTAGTATACAACATTACGAAGTCTGTGATACTGGCACTGGAAGCTTCTGCACTGCCTGTATCCTACTTTTGGTTAGCTAAACAAATATCTAATCAATACTGAAGTAAAAGAAAATTGAAAGTAGAAGTCCACATTCATTACCATCAACACATTTATGAGCTTGCTTTTTGGAGCTCCTGATAAAAATTCTATGACGAAGCTAGCATCTTATATCATTTGTTGGTCGGGATGCAAAATAATTACCCTACAGTGCCCTTGTTACAATGATAAAACAAAGTTATAACTTTGCTAACGTTGCGCCTAGGCTGAAATAGTATTAGATATGTGTGTGGCAAAGTATAAAGAGTGCTCTCTAAAATAAGGATGAAAAGTATACTATATTACATAAACCAATAACATAGTTGTTCCTCATTATCAAACATTATCTACTGAAACATACTTATGTGACACATGACTATAGTGATGTTGGTTCTTTGTGAGCCATCGGAGTACCTCACTATAAACCAGCCAATCACAGCACAGCTCATGAACATGAGCCCACCAAAATAGGAAAATTGCTTCTGGGCATTTTTGCACCAGATTATCTATGAATTTAAATTATAATTACTAGGGCTGGGAAACTTATTACGTTAATGCATAACATTAATTTCAAAGTCATAACATGTTATTTCTTTGATCAAATTAACATGTGAAGTATTTTGATAGGGAATAGTATGATCAAAGATGGGTAGACATACAATATCCCTTCCTATTTGTAAGCAACACGAGAGTTTAGGTTATGATGTTGCACAGAATTTAAAGCTAAAATCATAACATTCATTTAGTATCTCAGGGAAGCCGATGTTACTCGTTTGTTTCATTTAAAAAATATGCCAGATGGAGGTCACTTACATAAGATAAAGATATTGTAATTTGCAGTATTCGATATATTTTATAGAATGCTTATACCTTAAAATCCTAAGATCTTTCATGTTAAGTATACTTTCAGTGGTTGTCGTGCTTCTGTCTTTGGCACCATTTGCCAAATAGGTTTTAGATTTTCTATCGATCACGTGATCAGAATTAAATAGTGTGTTGATCCACCTGTTAGGTACCTGTGATTATATGTACATGTGGTGTATACCTTTTCAAAGCCTTTTTGTAAGCATTGGAATTCAGCTCATACTTGCTTGCAAGTAGTATTTTTGTTGACTTTTGATGGAAATGAATAAGTTAAACCATTAAACTAGTATTAAAACATGGGTCATTCTCATGAACTTGAGATATTTTTGTGGGAAAAAAATGTTACAGCAAAATACAGTATTTGTTTTTTGTGTAGAGTAATGATGGCTGTGTAGAACTGGCCCTGCCTTGCCTGTGAAACGTTGAATTTCTTTCAGCTGGTACAGGAAAAATGTCCTCTGATGAGGTTTCTTTATGATGCATGTGATGTTCTCATCCCACTCAAGGTTCTGTGACAGTGCAGTACCCAAGAACCTAAATGACTCAGCTGTATTGACGAATGAGCCAATCAGGTCCAGTGGTAGATGAGTGGGTGGCTGTTTCCAGAAGTCTGCCATCATTTGATTTGTTTTTTGAATGTTGATGTCCGGGTTGTTGGGGCTACACCAGTCTGACAGAAGATCTACCTCTCATCTGTACGTAGACTCATCAGCATTTGAGATGACGACTGTTAGTATTGCGTCATATACAAACTTGAGGAACTGTACAGATGGATCACCAGTGATGGTGTCATTTATATACAGGGTGAAGTATGCGGTAGTGGAAAAGGAAGACAAATCTGTGGTGCACTGGTGCCGAGGGTTAAGGGGTCACACTTGATACAACTAGATAAAATGTTTTTTAGTCTTTCAACTTCATTGCATGTTGCCCACAATAAACAATGAATTTGTATGATAAGATGTATATTTTAGCTCAGGTTTTTGGTTAGCATTGTTATTTTTTCCCCTCATCTTCGTAACTCTTGCCCAGGATTTGATGTTATAATTTTGTCTTACTTTTGTAAAAGTAATACAACAAAACTTATAAACTGATAGCTTAAACCAGGTTTCCTCAGTTCCCGTCCTGGAGGGCCAGACAACAATAGAGTCTGCTTCAAGATCAGAATTGGGGAACTCTGGTTTAAACAATGAAGTTGTGTAATTTGATTTTATCTTCAAACTAATTTTAAAAATCTGTGAAAATTGATATGTTACTGGAATGAGTTTGTAAGAATGACCCATATACTCCACTTTATTAATTGCACATTAATTCTGGGATTTAATCTGTAAATATTTACTATTGTAAGTTTAGATTTTATGTGTGATTAATCACGGTTAATCACAGAAAACTGCAGTTAGTAATTTTCAGATTGATTCACAGCCCTAATAATAATATTTTAATGTAGTTATTAAAATATTGCATATAAGCTGTTTTTTGCCATCAGCTATGTTGTCAAATTTTTTAGGTAGGCTTCTCTGTATAAACCAAAATAACTTAATAATGGCTTGACAAAAGCACATGCTAGAGTACTGGTTGATGACCAGTCAATTGCAATTGACAGTGTGATATTCCTAGTCAGTCATAACAGTCAGATTCTCACGGTTGATGTCGATGTAGTAATACAATATTGGTAAATTGTCGCATGCTGGAATACAGCTTGTACTGCGTTTGATTGAGTTCTTTATGGTGGGTATGTATGACAAATGCTGCATTTCTTTCTAAGCATGCTGAGTATGGAGGAGACTCCATGCACAGAGGAAGAAGAGGAAAGTACAGAACACCCCTACTATAACAACATACCAGGGAAAATGCCACCACCTGGGGGCTTCATTGACACAAGGCTGAAGAACCAAAATTCTGGCCAAGGAGAGAGCCATCGGGTCAGACATCTCACATGCAATAAATACAGTGATGTTTCACTTATTGTCTGAGGAAGCAGTAAGGGTGTACTTACCTTTTCCCACATGGTTTCTGCATTTTGGTTTACTTTTTGTTGAACAAATAATGACAGTGAAATCTGTCTTGTATTGTTTGTTATCTGAGATTTACCGGCCTTTGGGGAATACATATGGCTTTAGCATCGGAACACTGTCCCCACTGCCGCTTTGGTATGCGAGCCAGTAACTCAAAAATCATTTAACAGATCTTTTTCAAACTTTGCAAAGGCATTGCATGGGTTAGGAAATAACACTGATTACATTTTTAGACAGATCGCCTCAAAATTTAACCAGTGCTGCATAGTGATTGCAGAAAAGGGGTGTTTTGCCACTTGATCCCATTAAGGTGATAACTCAAGTTTTTGATGACTCTTTTTCAACCTTTGCAGAGGTATTTTAAGGATGCTAAAGTGGAATCGATGATATTTTGAGACAGATCATCTTAAATTGAAGCGACGCCGCTTAGTGGCAGCGTAGAGAAGGGTGAATGCAGATGACATGGTATTAGGCTATTGAATCGTATTACTGTGTGGTAGCTTCGTTCGATTTGTTTAAGAGTCTGATAAAATTTTATTACCACAAAGCATTGGGGGAACAGACACTCAGCACGAGTCTACGTACAAACAACAAGTGCATACATTTTTTATAGCCAAAAACGTGACAGTTTCAGCCAGTTTAGGAAGGGGTCAGATATCTGTAGGCACCAGTTACTTCTTTTAAACTTGATCCATTATCAGGTAAAGGCAGGGTTGACCTTTTCATGATCGCTCAAACAAGTTAATCTCACTTCCCCTTACGTTTCTTAGTTCTCCCTTCACGTAATCTTGACCCCCAATACAGACAGTTTTCTTATAAACGTTTACTGCAGCAGCCTTACTTCTGGATCAGGCCTGTATCTTGACCTTTTGCAAAACAAGCTCTTATGCCAAAATATGTTCATTCCTTTTACGTATAATAATGAAAACCTATTACTTAAGCAAGCTTGCATTATATGCTTAGCACATTAAATGTTTCAAATTAGAAACTAATTATTACATCATCATATTTAAATCAACAGTGTTATAAGTTTCATTATTAATTACTGATTGAATTTATATTGGATTTGCATAATCTTGGATTTTTCTACCACAATTGCTTTACATGGGCATTATATGGATGAAGATCTTTACCTAGTTTTATTTTCAGACAAATTGCACTAAAAATGAAGCCACAGCGTTAAGTGGCAGTGAAGGAAGGAAAACCAAAATAACTTAATTGTAGTGTAAGTGTAGAAGACACTTGGTCTTGTGAACACATTAACTGTAAAAGCATTGCATGGATTTTTTTCAAAGTTGGGCAGATCGACCCAAAAATGAAGCAGCGCCACGTAGCGATGGCAAAGAAAGTGGTTTCAGATGTTTGATCTCATTAGTGCTATAACTCAAAAAGTATTTGACATCTTTTTCAGCCTATGCAGACATGTTGTAAGGTTGAAGACCTGGACCTGATGAAATTTTGAGACAAATGAGAATAAAATTGAGGCGGCACCTTATGTGATAGCAAAGAGGAGGCCAGCTTAGACACTGGATCTTGTCAGCATGATAACAGAAAATCTTTTCCAAAGATTTAAGAGTCTGATATTTGGTAATCAGTTCTCCTGTAGCCCAACACCCAATTAGCTTAACACCCAAAAACAAGCAGAAGTAATGCTGTCATTTCCAACAGCACCAAATCTAGTTTTAGTTGATGAACAGCAGATGATGGAATACTTATTTTCACATCACTGTATTCCTTTTGTGGTGGAATAAATGGATCTCAACGGTTTAACAATAAACAGATATCAAACAACAAACACTCCGCACCATCTCGACCTTTTGACTTCACTAAGCATATTTAGCATTGCTTCCCAGATCTTTAAATAACCGGATGTTCTGCACAACTTACTTTCTCAGACCCATAATACGATCTGGCCTTGTCCTTTTATTGATGTTACATTTCTTTTCTGCACTCTGTTTAGCAGAATTGGCCAGAATATTTAGCGGTCTCTGCGTTTTTATGTCATTCCCGCACTGTCATGCTTGAATAAGCAATTTTATGTTTTTATCAGCTTGAGATTAATATTTGATAAGTTAAATTAACCAACTTTATGATATATCTTGCAAATGTGCAGTTTTTTAAATGAGCAAATTTTGACATGGGCATTCTTTTGCAATATTATTCTATAAAAAAAATTCAAATCACCGTCTGTTATATCAAAGTACTGCATTTTGGGAGTTATTTAGATTACAGATTAGAAAGCAGGATTGACTCGACTGTTAGGTTCTTATGAAATATAATTAGCCACAAGCCAATAAAATTTCCAGTAGTGCTGTAATATCAATATTCACTAACATTTGAAGCTGCAAATCATGTAAATGCCATGTTGTATATGGAATAAACAGCATCGCAACTATACTCCTCATATTTACTGTTGTTTTATATTATTTGTCTGTAATTTATGTTGAATTATATATGTCTGCGATGACTTTATGAAAGTGATCATCGGTGTTTTAAAGCAGTATTGGTTGTTCAGTGAAAATATATTAATGATGGGTAATTTTTATTTTTAGTTATTGGTTACTAACAGCAAAAAGTTAATCTAGCCATACTGAAATAAAAAAAGCTGCTAATTAATTATAGACAATTGTGTAGAAAAACCAGTGTTTTGTTTTTATTACTTTGAACAGAATTCATTGTAATAGTGTGCTTTATATTGTATTTTTTTTAGCCAAGCCCAGGGGCTGGACAAGACCAAACCTATTACCAAGGAAGGCACTGTGGGGAGAACTGGACAGAGGAAAGGAGGCCTGTTCCAGTTCGACAGGGTTAGCGCTTTCACACTTCCCTTCTGTTTAGAATATCAGGAGCTACATAACATTTATACAATCATCCATCCATCCATCCTTCCATCTACTATGACCACTTATGTAGTACGGGGTCAGGATGAACCAGGAGCCTCACACACTGAGGGCAATTTAAAGACACCAGCTCACCTAACCACCAATTTTCAGACGATGGGAGGAAACTGCAGTATCCTGTGGAAATACAGACAAACACAGTGACCTGTCAGGCCACAGTACTGCCCACTCAGTCACTGGGTACTCTGCTTAATAAAACAATAATTAAAGGTAAAAGTACGCTACTCTTCATATTCTATTTGTCTGTTGTCTATTTAAAGGGATGCAGTCAATGTTAGCCTTAATATTGTAACAAAATAAAGCCATGGAACATTAAGACCTTGTCCAGACAAAACTTAAATATCAGCTGTATTATAAGGAAAGGTAATTCAAAAATGGCATTTAAGGCTTTAACAAATTAGTTTTTAAAATAAGCAACATCTGCAACTGACATCAAATTCTGAATCATCCTATGCTTAAAAAAGCCTGAGGTCCTCCTCCATATATACAAAATGATAAATGTACAGGGCTTGGGATGCTTGCTTAATTCTGCAAAAATGGTGCAGGATTATTGGTTTTATAACAAAATGTCTGTTTAACATATCTGCACTTCTGCATTTTATTTATCAAGTGTCATAATTCTTTTGACTGACTCATTCAGTTCTGTTCTTGCCATTTTGCTATCAATTACCACCACAGGTATACTAAACGCAACTGTTTGGTGTTTTATGTTATTGCGAAGATGTATCTAAATTAAAAAAGCACTCAAAGAGTTAACTTATAACAGCTCTTGTAGAGCTATAATTTGGGTTTCAGTGTATTACTACTTGAAATTAATGTTTTACTTAAAACTACTGGTTGTTTTTAATGTGACATTTTTTCTTGTAAACAAATGAATAACATAATGATTTTTTTATATAAAACCAATGCATTTGCAATATTTTTACAGAATTAAACGATCATTTCAAAACTTCCTGCGGCCACTTCGTCATCTTGCTAGCAGTACATTCAGTACATACAGTTGTTGCTTATGGAGGTGTGCCTTTCGTATTTTAGTCCTTATGTCTCTGAAGCATCTATATCCAAACTCTCATCACGTTCTGGTGATCTAGCTTCCTGAAATTGCTTTTCTTATAAACAATGAAAATGATTTGGTCTGAGTTAAGATTTGTGGCTACTTTTGTTCAATTATGATCATTTGTAATAGTATTAGCTAGAAAAAAAGTAAAATGATTATATAACCCTTGCAAACATGTATTCATGATTTTAAAATAACAGTGGGATAGTATATGTATCAGGATTTTGTTGCACGTGTGACTATTATAAAATTCAATGCATTTGTTTTTGAGAACTTATAATCAGAGAATCATTTATGACATCCAATAACGTAACACCATTGAATATAGATTTAACTTGCACAAGAGGACAAACAACAGGGCAGACTCTGGATGGAATGTCAGTGTCAGTCCATGAAAGGTCGTATACACACCCACACACAACGGGCAATTTAGAGGCGCCAATTTGAAGTCTATGTCTCCAGGGAGAAGCTGGGGTACCCAAAGGAACCCTCTGTGAATTGGAGGGACATGCAGACTCTACACACACACAACATTTAGGTGACATTCGAACCCTCAGCCCTATGCATGCGAGGCAGCAGTGCTACCCACCCAACAGCAAATATCAGTGTAGTAAGAGATTTGGGGACGGTGTGTGTTAAGTATGTTAATGACAAGGGCATGTTTTCGTGACCATTCAGGCTTTGACTTGTAGGACATAAGTGTCCTGTATGGAGTGAAATAATTCCTGCAACTATGGATTAGTTGAAAACCCAAATGACAAGATAACTGTTGACCATAAACTGGCTTAAAATCTGTTGAACTCTGTTTTACACGGTACCTAAAAGGATCTTTAAATTTAATTTCTTAAAAATGGTCTTTTGCTAATATCATGCAGTGCAACCATGTGTATTGTGTGTATGTAAGTATCATACTTTTCATTTCTGCATTCAGGATCAAGTGACATTTACAGTCTGCCCGAGGGAAAAAATCCATTAGCAAAAACAGCCAATACCCCTACCTATGTGAACACTCAACACATGGATGTCCGTGTCCTGGCGGCACTGCAAGGAGAAGCTGACAATGTGATGGACAGGCCCAGCGGGGCGCCCAAAGAGAGCCCCAGGAAAGACATTTTTGATATGAGTAAGAAACATCATCAACATCACCCAGATGATTAATTGTTTCATTCAGCGTTTCATCATGTAAAAGATACATATAGGTAGAATCGTGATCCTTTTTAGGGGTTAAATTTTGGTCTTATAATGGTGCATCTGCAGCTCCAATTATTAAAGCTATTAACTCTGATACTACTTTAGGAAAAGCAGCAGTAAAAAATTACAGCTGAATGGTAATACAAATATTAACTATATGTTATTGACCTGGAGTCTCGGCCAATCAGCATTTAATAGGGAAAGAGAAAAGGACACAACCACCCTATGACATCGTTTGTTATTGAACTGGGCCATTGCCGTATAAAATGCCTGTATACTGCACTTTTAAAGGAATAAGAACAAACATTAGTATTAAGTCAATGAAAATGTACAATCTGCAAAACATGTTTAGACATAGTTTGAGAATGTTGACTACTACCGGCAAGAACGGTGGCTGATTTCTGTCTTGCGGCATTGCATCGTGACAGTGATAAATTAGTGTAAATATTTTATTTATTTGTTTTTTTTAAAAGCACTGCCCTTGGTTCTCGTACAGAAAGGTTACAGATCTTGGATGACTGGTGATTGTCCATACAAATGCTTGTGTGACTACACATTACATTACTGCTAAAATGTGGAAAACGTAATTTGGAAGAAACTTCTTTGTGCCTTTATGACTGACCGGTATATACATATAATCTCACTATTGTATTTTATATGTAATTATTAATTTTTGATTGATGTATCTTTATCTCTAGAGCCCTTCGAAGATGCCATCTTAACTCAGACTCCAGTCCCAGCCCTGAAAAAGATGTCATCGGTGGATAACTGCAGCCCTCTGCTGGTTCGTGCGGCAGCATTTAAAGCAAACGAGGAACTCGAGGGGCAGGCGTGGTACCATCAGGAGATGAACCGGAAGGAAGCCGAGAAGCTGCTGCGTGACGACGGAGACTTCCTCGTGAGGAAAAGCACTACCAACCCAGGGTCCTATGTTTTGACCGGCATGAATAACGGTGTAGCCAAGCACCTGTTACTGGTGGACCCTGAAGGCACAGTGAGTATGGATCATAGCATGTGCTGGATGTATGAGTATATATCTGTAAAGCTTTTTAAGCACTAAACAAGCTGTACTGTACTATTCAGAGATGCAAGTCATAAGCACAATGCACAAAGCATATTCCATTTGCATACATTGAGCATACATGCAAGATTCCACAATTTCAGAAACATTTTTTATTCTTTATCACTGTTTAGTAGAATAATGTACTCTAATGAAAACACGTTCATTTAGTTTGAAGCACAGGTGGGGTTAGTATTTTCTGCAAATTGCTAATTTTTAAAGAACTGGCCAAAATAGCACATTTTGCTGTGCTCTGTGACAGTAAATGTTGTGTACCCATCTTCCAGCAGAGAACTACATTGTTATGGTAGCTACTTTTTCATTTTTTAAATCTCCTTGCTGCTTTCTGTTTTTTTTTTTTTGTTGTCAGATACCCTTTTTTGAACGGTAGATTATATGTGCTTAAAGGAGAATTTGTAAGTGTTTCTGTGGAAATTTAGTGTTTCCATATTTGAGTGCAACACATGGTAAAACAGCACTTTTCACTAAGCCACCATGCTGTCCCGATCTTATTTTCTTAATCAGTTATCGTTTCTAGATAAATGACTGACAAAGGGTGGTTGCTGCATTTTCAAGTTTGTTATATATGTCGTTTGACATTGAAGTTCTTCTGACCCATGATGATGGGAAATTCACACAAGACAAAAGCCCAGACCTTTAAAAACTTAGATACATGAAAATGCCAGGTCAGTTTAGAAAAAGTTTGCATTAGTATAGTTTGTGATGTTATAAAATGTGCAACTTATTTCAATATACAAGGCAAAAACCAGCATAAATGTGGTGGGTTTTCACTTAGAGGACATTTTCTTTTAACTTTACTCATCCATTATGAAGCAGGATTATTGGTTTCCAGGCTCTGACTCTACAGTGGAGTCAGAAGCTGAGCTCCCGGTTCAGACAAGTTCTGGCAAGTTCTGCCTACTCGAGCTCCACAGCAAAAACACATTTAATTATTGAGTCAGAATTATTACATTTTAATTATTTTATAATGAGAGTAAAGGGTAATGCTACACAAACAAATATATTGGTTATATAATAGTAAATATTTGTATGCAATAGACTTACTGGATTAACCATCATCTCTAACTAGGCATACACAGAAAAATACTGTAGCGATTTACACCATAGCTGATTGCGTACATATCATAGGAATGACTATCATACTGATCCTTCTGTCTATAAGACTGCAGTATTATGGTAACCTGAGGTTAATATCGTGCCTCTGCAAGAATCATTTATTGTGTGGCTTGTAATTATAAAACTGAAATGATTCCACAAAATGGGTATTACTTATTTCTCTTGTACTGACCTATATCATTTTATTTATATACAATCTGTCTATAAATTTCTTTTTTTCCATCCATCCTCTAACTACTTTTACTGCTCATTGTCACAAGGGCAAGCTCAAGGCTGGCATGTCAGTCTATTGCATTATGCATACACACAATCATACTCTATTGTCAATTTAGATACGACAATTAGCTTGACTGCCAGGGGTGTTAATCATTGGCCGCAAGGCAATTCAATTCGATGCATCAGAAATCTGTATTTATAACAGTATTTGATTATTTTGATAAACTAATTTAAATACCTTTTTAACTTAACCAAATAAAAACATCAACGATATTACCATGGGATCTGAATGGCATACTGCTAATGGAACGCAAAGGAAATTGAATATTAATTACATTATTAAAAATGTTGTTATTAAACAGGAAGAAAAGGCCAGTGTTAATTGTCAGAAGGTCAACTACTGAATAATCGTGGGGGGG
>JAODJX010000119.1:17906802-17920358 GCA_026776945.1 Isichthys henryi | reverse complement strand
CCCCCCCCCCCCCCCCCCCCCCCCCCCCCCCCCCCCCCCCCCCCCCCCCCCAGCAGGGAAACTCGCTGAGCGGGCTGGCACAGATTAGTGGACTGATCTTGCATAATTTTTTATTCTGTGGAAAATGAAAGATTGATTTGCAGGCCAGATTTAATAATGAATGATAAACATGTCACGGGCCAGTACTTAGAGACCTCTTTCAATGGAGCTTTTCCCCCTGGAAAACAGGAACCAGGCAGTACCTGATCCACACCACACAGAGACACTTACAGCACGGTTACAGCTCGTTTCGATGTTCCACTGCAGAAGGGTCGACTTGGTAAAGGCATTGTCGTGTTTGGAGAGAAACAGTGCCGCAAAACCAAAGAGTCACTCGTTTACTGTTCACATAGTGTACATCATGATATACGTGATGGGCATATTTCTGCTAGCACATGTGTCAGAATGCGATACTACTTGAATTAGCATTTGCTTGCATGCATTTGCATTGCGACTTCATTCCATTCAGCTGTTCTATAGCATTTTATCAAGTACAAGGTTGATCATTGTCAAGTTCCAAGTTATCGGGAATGCATCCTTACATTGCGATGTGTAATACTTCTAATAATGAATAATAAAAAATATTATAATGGTGACTGATGATAAAATCTTTTATTTGCCATTTGCACAAGTACGAGTACAGGTACAGTGGACTTCTGCTTTTCGACTTTCCCATCTTGCTCTCCATAGTTTGGGTGTCACAGCATAGGATCATCCAACCTTGCTCAAGGGCCCACCAACATGTGACTGTTCTGCCAGTCACTAAATATCAGTAATTGAAAAGTAAATACATGAAAATAAGTTTATGTTAGTGGTGGGCAATATGGCGATATTTTTACCATAACTGGTTACAGTTGTAACCATGATACACATTTTAGAGGTATCGCAAGAAGTGCGATATAGCACTACGTTTGCATTTACGTGCTGTCAAAGAGTCGACCAGGCGGGAGTGCACTAAGCTGAGTTTCCAATGAACGTCCAGTTACAAGTGCACTTTAAAACTACTATTATACTGACGGAACCAAATGACACAATTATTCCTAATTAGAATGGCACAACCTCGAAATAGGAGTATATTTATCTTTAATCGATTCTAGCATTACAAATTGATGCAGTGGAATCCCCACCTTAATAATCGATTCATCGTCATGCATTGATGCCTTACTCTCCTGTTACTGATAATGGATGATGATTTCAGATCGTGTGAGGAAACACATGCAACACCTTAAGCATGTGAGCTCCAGACACAGAGGATTAGACCTCCAAACCCTGAGAGTGTGAGGTGACAGTGCTACGCACTGATACTTACTTAGTGCCACCCTAGACCTGCTTCTTGAACCACTGAAAATCTCCAGCCCTAATATGGTCAAAACAATTATAATACCTTTTAAAAATAGCATCAAATAGAAACAAGTCCTTAGTAGGTGGTAATGACACAAGAACCTCAAAATAATCTTCTAATTCCTTAATTTCTTCTTCTCTCCTTTAAAGGTACGGACAAAAGATCACATCTTCGACAGCATCAGCCACCTAATTACACATCACCGTGAGAACGGCTTGCCCATAGTTTCTGCTGGAAGTGAACTCTGTCTCAAACAGCCTGTAGCACGGAAACAGTGACGTGCTCCGTTTGAGAATTGCTGGGACAAGGGAGGCATTTTTAGCGCTTGCACACCTAAAAAACTTGAAGATGACAGATTATGTTATGGTCAAAGATTACTAAAGATGAAAGCATCACTGAACTCCTCTGCGCACCTTTTGGCTGCCCTGGCAGACTTGGAGAGATTTATTTCCACTGACACTTGATTTATAGAACTGTTATTTTTTTGTTGTGATTATTGAAATTCTATATTTTTGAGAAGAGGTTGATGAATAGATGTTGATCTGGCGTCTTTAAAGAAAAATCAAAAAAACTACTGCTAATTGTTTAGATGAACTGAAAATTATCCTCAAGGAGGCAAAGAGTATTTTAGAGTAACCTAATGTTCTAGTTTTGTCTATTAAGCACAAACAGATTTACACAGTTGTTGGTAAGAGTCAGAGAAAACAGAGAAAAAGCCGTTAGTATTGCAGTATTTTTGAAATGATCTTCTTTTGAAGCCAGTATAACAGTTAATTTGGTAACATTCTATCAAATGACTGGTGGATCTGCTTTAAAAGAGGAAAGTGTAACTGCTTGCTCTTCAGTAGCCACAGAAGTTCGGGATAAAATCGTATTTCCCCAATGCTGTGGATGTGATTTTTAAAAAGCTGCAATTTTTTCTATTAAGTACACTAAATTGTCACTGCAGTCGCATGACTAGAAATTAAACTGTTTTTGTGGTCATTGTTTGTAGACCTTTAACCCTTTGACAGGTGCTTGCGTATGCTCATAATGTAATACATTTGCTTTAAACAATATTGTTATTTGGTTTTAATTCCTATAAATTTGAAAGGATGTGTAGTAAATTAGGTCAGGGCTGAATTAATGTTGCAAATATTGATCTCATGAATTGTGAGCTTAGAACAGGAAATGTATTCTTATTTCACAAATATTCACAAATAAACAGCACAATCAAAGCATAATATGTGTTTACTGTAAAAAAAAAAAAAAAAAGACCAAAAAATGGTCTATATTTAGTAATGTATTTTTACATAATTGTTTGCCTAATTTTAATATATGTACCCCTTAAAAGGAAATGCAATATCAATTCACTCTTTTTAAAATGCGCACATGAACTGCATTATTGAGAACAACGATCTATCAGTCACATGTATCTTGGGGAAAACTTGGCTTTCTCGGCTCCTAAATAAAGTTTAACAGATATATAAGGTCATAGTTGGGTCAACTAGAAAAGATTCCTGTTTAAGTATCCAGTAGTGCTGCTATGCAATACACTTTGTTTCCTAACTTAATGTTTGGGGTTAGGGGGCAGTATTAGATTTGGAATAAATATTAATAAAAGGTTTGGGTAATTTAAACAAAATGTAAAACAAACTAGGAGCTATTTAATACACATCATAGTTAAAAAATATTTTGCATTGTACTAACTTTTGTACAACTTGCTCTTATTCCATCGAAACCACAGTATATTTTATGCCTTTGACATTGTTACAGTGAGTAAGTTGTATGCATAACAAAACACTTTCAACTTCGGAGTTATTTGTCTGCCCCTTTGTTGTCCATCTGGGTCTTACTGCTAAGTATCACCCCAGATCGGAGTATGTGGTAGTTGTTGTGACAAGCTTTTGGGGTCTTTTTTGTATTCTAAAAAAGTACAAAAAAAATTCAACTTTATTCTGATTTCAGACACATATATTTAAGTATTGAAATATTTTATTTTTATGCACCCTTTTAACTGAAACAGGTTAAATGTCCTTTGGTGTACAGTGAGTGAAACAATAACCTTGTTTTGTTTTGGCAAGTTATAGACAGTAATATTTTTCACATTAAAGAAGTTCATTCACACTTTGAAATACTGTATCAGTTATTAACTTGTGATAACAATTATTGTCTTTGCTGTGACATTTCTGTTTGGACACATTAATTGATTTTCATTTGTTTATCATGGCATGCAGACGGAACAGAATCTTAATTGGAATTGTTTGTAATGTGTCAATTCTTTTCTGTTGTGCAAGACATCACTTTTCTACTGAAAGTAACAACTATTACAAATCGTAAACTATAACAAATTGAAAGACAAAAAGGGAAGGCGCTTAATGTCCAGTAAAAATTCCAGTTCATTATGGTTTATATATATATATATTCATATATATATAATATTAATAATTCTTTTGTCCCCCTAGAAAATTCAATTGTACTGATGATACATACTATTTATTATGGAGAATCTGGTAACACTTTAGTAATTTATAAACACATTCATAATGCATTATAATGCATTCATAAAATATTACAAACATGTTTATAAATATATTTATAAAAATGCATGAAACATAGCCATGTTTATAATGCTTTATGAATGCGTTCCAGGAATTTGTTTAGAAATTACTAAAAACATGGCCTTAAGTAGTATTACCAAGAAGTATATTTAAAGTCAAGTAAAATTTTTCATGTCACAACATTTATATTTAAATATTCATAATCATCTGTACAACTTTTACTTGTGATTATAAACAATAACACAGCATACAAAGGATGTTTTGTATGTTTAAAATAAATAAAATAAAATTGAGTCTATGAGGTATACGTACACTACTGCAGAAAACTTCCATAAGTGGAAAATTTATATTTAATACATTTATTATGTCCTTTCTCTCATGTGCTCATTAGAATGGCTTGTAACACATTAATTTAATGTTAAAAAATCTGAAAACTGCCATTCTGATTTCAAGACACCCAAACAATAAACAAACACAATTAATTAGAAATTAAATTGTTTACAATGACAATGTCATCCAGATTTATTTATTTCTTACTTTGTTATTAAGCATAGAAAATTTCTGTACAATCTATGCAAAATTCACCGAAGGTAGCTTGACTTAACCAAGTAGTACTGAAGCAAAAAATTCTATTTTAAATTCAATATAATGAAATATACTATAAAAATATTTGGAAAAATATGTAGCTGAGACATGCCTTTGCTGTCTTTTTAAGTCCTTCTTTTTGACTTGCTTACCCAAATCTTTTGTCACCACAGGCGAGGACAGGAACATACATTAACTTCCCACTTAATCGGCATAAATTTCCTCAGTTGCTGAAAAATTGCAGTAACCAAACTGATCCACCTGTCATGGTTCTTCATACCATTCATGAACAGGTTCTTATGGCGTCAAGTATTTGTGTGCTGTAAGATTTGGAAATTTAACAGAAGTTCATTGGATTACATGAGGACTGAGTGAGTTTTTGGTTCCCGATACAGTAATATGTGATGTGGAAGCCTGACACTGGTGGTCTCATCTTAACAACAACATAAAATACACTGAATGACTTTAGGAAATTTGCTCTTCAGTTACGTACATCCTTGTATTATGGACAATTCCAGGCTTGCACAGAAGTCCAATAACAAATCACTGCTTGCTTTAGATCCAGGAGACCATCCCTATGACTTATTGTCCTGCAGGCATCTCCATTGTTTCCATGCGAACACTGAAGTCTCCTAACAGAACCATCACAGAGCTTTTACAGCGATGATAATACATTTTCATTAGGTTTGTTTTACAATCAGGCAATTTATAGTTTCACTTGATTGGTTTTGTTTAATTTGGAATTTAAATCTAAATGTTCCATCCTTCCATTTTACCACTTACCCTGTTGAGGGTTGTGGGGCATCCGCAGCGTATGGGTGCAACGCCAGGAAGAGCCCCGGATGGGGTGCCGACTCATAGGGCACACTCACCGGAAATCTGGTAACTCCAGTTAACCAGCCTGCCTTTGGACTGGGGGGGGGGGGGACTGGAAGAAACCCCACGACGACACGGGGAGAACATGCAAACTCCACACACATGCAACCCTGGTGGAGACTCGAACCTGGGTCCCAGAGATGTCAGGTGATAGTGCTCACCACCGTGACGCCCCAGTTTAAACGTTCTAAAATCAAAATTACTGATGTTGTTATAGAGAAAAAGTGTATTACATGAAAGTATTACTAAAGATATAACAATCTCCTTATATATGGACATTATTTCCTATACGCATTAGGATGCCCCTTATTGTTTGACTTTTCAAAGTTTCAGATCTCATCCATTCATTCAAGTCTCAAAGTTTGCAAAAATTTAGATTTTGACGTGTATGAGGGACAAGCTGATACACACAGTTCAGACAGTTGGAAAGAACAATGAATACAATAGGAAGCTATTTTTTTACAGGTTACAATAATTCATGCTGTTTTGTTTTACGCTGAAATATTAAATATGCAGGTCAAATGAATATATTAATATGAAAAAACTGAAAAATTTTCTGGGTTTACTTTTACTGCTAACTGAACATAGTTACATTTTTATGACTAATAGATACACAAATTACACAGTATTGTTAAAGATATGTAATAGTTTTGAAAATTATTATTAAATTTCGGTATTCATCACATTTATAGGCAGTTTATTCTGAATTTCCATTCTTTCTAAAGTATTTTAATCAGGACTTAATAGATGTATATCTGACTATTGTGTCCATTCCAGAATTCAAAATAATAAAGATTATGGGATATCCAGCTGTCCAGTTTTTGAGTTTGAAGGCTAAGGACTATTCCACAGTGCTTTCGATGTCAGGAGATTCTTTGACCGTGACCTTTTGGCCGTAGCTGCTGCTGCTGGACTTGCTCTTGCTGTTCTCTGAGGTTTGCTCTACTGCTAAGACACTTCTCGTCTTACTCCGAAGAAGACAACTGCAGATCAGGCTGAGGAACGTCTGCCGCATCTCCCTGCTGGACAGCGTGTAGATGACAGGATTCATGGCAGAATTGAGGGCGGCCATGATGATGAACCAGGAAGCACTGAAAAGAATTTGGCACTGCTGATGTTGACAGGCCACGTCGATTAGCAGCAGGATGTAAAGCGGCATCCAGCAGATGATGAAGACACCTACGACGATGATGACTGTCCTCAGAAGGGTAATGGAGTGCTCCGAGTGACTGTGCTTGGTGACTTTGCGGCTGCTGGATCTGACCAGCGCATATATACGAGCGTATAGTACAGAGATGGCCAGCAATAAAATCATAAAAATGATAATGCAAAAAGCCACATATTTCTTGCTGTAAAGAGGTAAGATAGTTGAGCAGTCAGGAAGATTATCCAGACAGTTCCAGCCAAGCAGAGGCAGGGATCCCAAAAAAATTGCAATCAGCCAGCATGTTCCAATTAAGATATACACTCGGTATCTTTTATTGGCATTGTAAGGTGTCATTTTAATCATTGTCATGTACCTCTCAACTGCAATTGCCAACAGACTTAAGACAGACGCGGAAAGTGCCGCAAAGACACTTCCCTCCCGCACAAAGAATGCATACGGGGAAAGACTGAGGGTCAGCTCCCCCGAAGTCAGCAAGTTTACTGCGTACGTCACTCCAGCCAGCAGATCACAAAGCGCCAGATTGGCAATGAAGAAGAACATGCGGTTGTGGAACTTCTGGTTTTTCCATATTGCCACTAGTACGATCACATTCTCCAGGACTATGAAGCTGCATATGAATAGAAAAGCCACGGTTTTAGCGATTGTTGCCCCAGTTGCGCTCTCACTGCGGTTGACTAGCCTCCCGGTGTAGTTGTAGTGAAAAATAATTAGGTTTTTCTCCATCCTGCAGAGGGCAATCTAGGATTGGAAATCACTTCCCTGAAGTACAGCAGATCCTTAACACTGTAACAGTCCGTAAGAGCTCAAACAATCCCTTTTCCACTTGTGTAACACAAGCCGATTGTAGCACCCAGAAACGTCTTTGGATTTGTGAGCTTTATGCATAAAGTTATAGGGGCACAGTGCTGAGTAAACGTCCTGATTCAGTACTGAAGGGCTTAGTCTTTAGTGGTTGTTAGTGCGAACACCTAAAAAAAACACCCATGTTATTAATTTTTATTTTTGTTTAATAGTAATATTTCGACTATGATTTAGTTTCAGCGTAATATTCTGTAAAATGTAATAACCTGCAAAATGAAAACCGTCGAATTTCCATCCAATAAAATAATTCGTGGTAGAGTATTCACCCAGGATCATAACAGAAAACACACAATCATAAAAATATTATATGCATGCAAAATATTTTATCAAAGAGTAAAAAAAAATGTCAGAGCAGTGATTATAAATTTGATTCGGAAATATAAAAAAGTCACATTTGCAGTTTAATCGCACCGAAGATTATGTACAGTATACTTTAAACAGAGGGCGCGATGCCTGATTCAGTTATTTCACATAAAATGGTAAAGGGAAGCTAAATTCTATGTTAAATTTGTGCTGCCCTTATAATTAAAACGTTTTGTGCTCCTATCGCATAATAGTTACGGATTTCACTTTTATACTTTGCAACCGAAAAGTTATATATAATATAATATACATTCAGTTTCCTTTTTCCTTTTCAATTTCCCATATGTAACCATGTTTAACTGGCAAATGTAAAGTTTGACATAGATTAGCGAATAGGAATATCAACTTACCGTTTGATTTCTAGGCATCAGGAACCGCTTCGTTTCATCGGACTCATATATACGAGAGCGTGATTTTTTTCTCATTCTCTTTATGTAATCGAATTAAAATATAACACTAACACATGTATTAAATCTACAAGTTTTCTGTATTTAATGTAGATTTTATGACGTTCCGCATCTGATTTCTCCGACTTCCCTCCAGCTTCCACCGGTTAATAACTTACGTCTGTCCCTCACAGTTCGCTTCCTTCTCTGGCAAAGGCGGATGCTCACGTACGCCTGAGCTTTACTTTGACATGAAGCCAGACTCATTTTTTAAGGATGGGCCAGGGGAGCGCTTTTGTATGGCGATATAAAGTTTTTTTAAATTTTTTTTTTATTAAGTAATTCCATTTTTCAAATTACTGTATGTAGCCATATCTGTATTTTTCTTCTTAATCCACTGAGGCTATATTGAATGCTCAATTTCTAACTAAGCCTAAAACCTAGGTACTCAAAATCCAATAAACAATGAAATTAAATTAAAAATTATTCAAAGAGCAAGTCTGAAATGCTGCGTGTTTGCACATATAATGGCTTTTAATGGTGCATAGCTAAAACTAAACTACTTAGCGAGCTACCTGAAGGATGCAAGTACATCACTGGAGTTACAACCTATTTGACTCTGTAATGTAAAGTATATTGTGCAAAGCCCAAATGCCCTTAAATGGATCTCAAATTAAGTATACAGAACACATTAAATATTCCTCAAAAGTATGGGATGCCCTGCAGACCCAGGAGAGGTAGGCAGGAAGCAAAGCAACCTCTTCACACAGGAAGCTCCTTTATTGATAACCTTAAATGGACTCACAATAGATCTGCCCAACAACCCAATACCTTCTGCTTTCTACGCTTGGAGACACAGGGAAGTCCCACGACACATAGCTCTCACACACGGTGGGTACACTAGTCACTACACTAACATTACAAGCACTACACATGACATTCCAAGTGTGGAACACGTCATACACAGAACATGGCACAGTAATTAACAGTGACACCGTACAGGGGCTATTTACAGCAGACATCCAAAACGCACTGGGAACATGTAAATTACTTCAACTTAGTCTAGAGCAGGGGTCTCCAACTCCGGTCCTGGAGAGCTACCTTCCAGCAGGTTTTCTATCCCACTTGGCTTCTGATGAGCGACACCTGTTCCTGGTATTTACCTGAGAGCAGGTGTGGCTCATCAGAAGCCTGGTAGGATAGAAAACCTACTGGACGGTAGCTCTCCAGGACCGGAATTGGAGACCCCTGGTCTAGGTGCTCACCTAGGACCAATTTGCCCTGGGAGACCCTACCACCACCCATCACCCACAACAGAATAGCTCCTAGAATCACAGAAGCACATAAACACCTCCACCACATTCATTTTGAAGCCATACTTATGTAGTGTTTAGACATTTAACAGTATAATACTAAAGACTACAAAAGTACAACTTAAAAAAATCACCACATAACTGAATCAACAGCTCAGACTCAAAAAAGCTGTACATTCTGAGCTTCACAAACATTTTCAGCAAGGTTGCCAAATGAATGCTGTTTGTGTCCAAGATCGAAGCAAAAAGTCATACAATCTATTGTCAGGAGTACTTCCTGACGATACTGTCTGATGGTTTGTCTTTTACCCTTTTCTCCTTACCTTAGAGAAGGCCATAGAATGCCTTATACCTACAGTAAAATGTCTGTTTTTATGGGCACACATCTTGTAAGTACAAGCTATAGGCAAATCCCTCTTTTGAGGTACTGGTGTTTAATATTAGATTAAACTGCATGAATGTTAGTATACTGACCTCCGGTTTAATATTTGACTGATTTTGCTGAGCTCCCTTGCAACTCCTTTGCAGCTGTTAATTTAAGTAAAACTTCTATATTAGACTTTATATTACACATACTGCACGTAGAGAAAGATGCAACTGATAAATGTTTTGTCCTTTTTGACTCCACTAGTACTGAACTAGGCTAACACAAGTGCAACACTTGCATATAAATGTTTAGGCGGCCCTGGTCAAATGATAAGAGGAGAATCTCTGCAGTTCCAGTGCTTAAATTCTTTGACCCTACCAACTTCTCTGGACACTGCACATTCACTCAACAACCATGGATCTCTAAGCAGCTGAGCATCAGAAAGTAAGGAGGTACAAAGCCGGGGGTAGCTATAAAAAGACATCGAAACATTTCCTGTAGCAGTACTTGCGCACACGCGATTTGCATAAGTCAAAATGAGGTGGCAGACTTGAAGGAGTGAATGCAACCATGTTGCATCTCTTTCAATGCCTCTGCATGACGTCTGATTACATGGTCTGCTAGTCAAGCTGAACATGTAAATCCCATGACACACATTATTCCTGCATTATACCAATCAGCCGTAACATTAAAACCACCTGCCTCATATTGTGTTGGTCCCCTTGTACTGCCAAAACAACTCTGACCCTTTGAGGCATGGACTCCACAAGACCTCTGAAGGTGTCCTTTCGTATCTGGCACCAAGACCAACAGGTCCTGTAAGTCCTGTAAGTTGCAAGGTGGTTCACCCAGCACATCCCGCAGATGCTCGATCAGATTGAGACCTGGAAAATTTGGAGGCCAAGTCAACACCTTGAACTTTTCTTATGTTCCTCAGACCATTCCTGAACCATATCTTGCAGTGTGGCAGGGTGCATGATCCTGCTGAAAGAGGCGACTGCCATCGGGGAATACTGTTGCCATGAAGGGGTATAACTCGGTCTGTAACAAGGTTTAGGAAGGTGGTACGTGTCAAAGTAACATCCACATGATAGTCAGGACCCAAGTGTTTTCCAGCAGAACATTGCCCAGAACATCACAATTGCCTTCTTCCCATAGTGCATCCTGGTGCCGTCTCTTCCCCAGGTAAACACACAAGCACCCAGCTGTGCACATAATGTAACAGAAAACATGACTCATCAAACTAGGCCACCATCTTCCATTGCTCCATGGTCCAGTTCTGACTCTCACATGCCCATTGTAGGGGCTTCCGACGGTGGACAGGGGTCAGCATGTACAATCTGACCGGTCTGCAGCTACACAGCCCCATAAGCAGCAAGCTGAAATGCTCTGTGTTCTGTCATCTTTCTATCATAGCCAGCATTCACTTTTTTAGCAGATGGTTTTACAGTAGCTCTCCTGTGGGATTGTTGCAGATAGACTAACTTCTGCATCATTGAGTCTTGGACGACAATGACCTCATTGCCAGTTCACCAATTGGCCTTACTTAGACCGCTTTTAGTAGGTACTGACCACTGCATACCAGGAACACCTCATAATACCTGCCGTTTCCTAGCCATCATAATTTGGTCCGTGGCAAGGTTACTCAGATCCCTACGCTTGCCCAAACTTCCTACTTCCAGCACATCAACTTCAAGAACTGACTGTTCACTTGTCTAATATGCAATGGCAACAGTGACGGGTGCCATTGTAATGAGATTCAATGTCAATGTTATTCACTTCACCTGTCAGTAGTTTTAATATTATGGCTGATGTATTTGAGGGATGAACCAAGAGTCACAGTATTTAAGACCCATTGCTACAATAATTAAGGCCACCATAGCAAATGATCATGCTGCTATCTAGTCTGTTTGGCTCTCTCTTCGGCCAGCTATCAACATCTGGACTGATGCCCCTCCTTTTCCACACAGACAAACACCCTGTATCTGGGGTGGAAATCTGCTAAGTTCATGCCACGGATATTTCAGACCACAGGCAGAGCTGCTGCTCAGTAATGGACTTCAGCAGACTATTAAATACTAAAGAGAGAGGTGAATTGCAGATTGCTTGATGACCCACTGCTTGATGGAAGGCCTGTTACTTTCAGTCTGCTTGGTGTATTGCCTTTTGGGTTTGGACGCCGTCATCAGAAGGTTAGTGGTTTAAGCCCTGTGACTGATAGTGTGATTTAACCCCAGCTTCTCCCAAGAAGAGCTGACCTTCTAATCTTAATGATACTCCATAATCACTGAAACAAATCAAAATTGTGGAATGTATTCGCTTTCCTACCACACATTTACTTTGCTCTGTGTTATAATGATTAGAAAGTCGATTGATATAACAGAGCATGAGCAGGGAATGAAACGTTCTGGTCTGCAGAGATGAGTGTCTTAGAAACCAGTGCAATGAACGTTATAATCTGCTTTTAAAATAACCAACTTGGTTTGCTGCATCAGGGATTTACATTACTTAGTGGTAAAGGCGTGTAACTTTGACCACTAGCTATGTTTTCTGGAGAAATTACTTAGTGTATGTGTATGCAGTGGTAGTCCAAGGGGGAATCTCCTCGCAACCTCTTTATTTGAATAATATAGACCATTACAGAAAAGTATCATGGATGGGCAACCTAAAAAAGTACTGTAAAGGGTAAGAGTGTGTGTGTGTGGGGGGGGGGATTGGATTGGTACCAATACAATTTGTCTAGCTGGTTAACTGCAGATTTTTTCAACTGCTGTTGCAAGACAGACACCTATTGTACATATTTTATTGCAGAGAGAATCAATATCTTTTTATATTGCAGGATGGAATGAAGGGTCGGTAATGAACAGTCCCACTTCTACACATTCACAGTGCCACAGGAGAGGAGATGCCCTGGCGTTCTGTTTGGTTACAGTTGGGTTGATGGATTGAAGCAGATTAAGGAGTATAAAATGTGTTCATATGGAAAAGGACACATGGTTGACTGGAGTAATTTTAGTTTCCTTTGTATATTTTCAGTTGTGGGTTTTTTTAGTTTCTACATTTGTTTTTTTTAAATTATAACGCTGTCTGGCAAAGGAGTATTTGCTAACAGAAACATTCTTGCATCAGTTCTATGTGCAATACCACTCTTCCTACATTTTCTATCTGCAGAGAAACCTCAGAGTACTGCCCTATCATTTGCCTGTCTGTCCTCTCCACATGACTTCACTTACAGCAGTTGCTTGTGTCATGGATACATTTCCTGTAAACTTCTGATTATCCCCCAGTAACAAGATTGCTAGCATGTATCTAGATCATGCATGATGTGCCGCTCACCTGCCATTACCATGTTGCTGCCTGGAATTTTGTGCTGTGCTCTGAAATCTGTATGACTAAAGGTTTGTGGTGGAGAGGTGGCTATAAATAGTAAGTCATGAGAAGATGTGCAGCCTTCTTTTTAAGTCAACACTATATTAAAATTAAATTGAAGTAGTATGTTCCTCCATAGTGAGTTCACATTTTCAAATACTTTCAAGGCCATACAGAACCCAGCGTTATTTTTTTGGTTGAATCAAACAATAGAATAAACCTTAGTTTATGTGGGGGGGGGGGGGGAGGTTTGCGTATTCTTCCCGTAATATCATGGGGTTTCCTCCGGGTACTCCGGTTTCCCCCCACAGTCCAAAAACATGCTGAGGCTAATTGGAGTTACTAAA
>JAODJX010000119.1:17875881-17896958 GCA_026776945.1 Isichthys henryi | reverse complement strand
AGTTCTTCGCCTGCCTGCCTGTTCATCACCCGCTACCCTGCACGATCGCCGGTCGCTTCGACCCCGAAACGTGACAGTGACTTGCCGTCAATGATTTTTGCTGCAGTGCTCATTGGGCTTTGCCAGCCTACCCTAAAAGTAGGCTTTGATCAGGACAAAACTCTCCTTCATAATCTTCCTCCTTTCAGGAATAACATTTGCAATGACCATCTGGGAGATAGAAGTTCTGCAGAAACAGGATTGCGGTCTCTTGTTAACAGTAGTTCTTGGTCATCTTTAATCACCTTGCATCTGGAATTCTATATCAGAGCACACATGTTCTCTTTGCATTGATGGCTGGTGTTTGACCGGTGATTATGTGTCCAGTGTCACATTCTAACAGGGAAGGGATACTGCAGTGATGTCTCCCCGATCACTGCATACTAGCAGAGCTTATTGGAATCTATGAAGAGGGAATTAGCAGGCAGGGATGATCTGGAATCTGTCATTTAACGTGGCAGTGAAATGCAAAATTGGAGGCGGAAAGCATCCTAGGAAATGACTCAGCTAACTAATCCAGATCCTTCCCACTTTGAAGGTTTGAAGCCCCTCAATATGCATGGGATGCAGTTATCCAGTCGGGAGCATTTTCTGCAGGACAGCTAGTCATAGTTGTTGAGTTTGCCCCATAATTCTAACACTGAAGGTGAAGGCGAGGCCTTTAAGAGTCAGACTATTTTCCCTTTTAATCAAGTCTCCCACTTGCCCATCAGGTGCAGGTATCCTGGGAAGGTGAGAAAAATTCTCTGTCAACCTAATAAAGTCCAGCTAAGCAGCTAACTTCGCTGGCACGTAGCATTACAGTGGGGAATTCCTCTATGACCTTGCCTTCCCACAACTCTAAGGGGGCTATTGACAGTAGACTCATACCAGAACCATTACTAAAATTACTAACCAGTTGTGGTGATAAATAGGGATCTCATGTAGTAGATAGTTTACGATTGCCACAACTCCTCAAACCCTGGTTATGTTAAGCTGGCCATGACTTCACCTCCACAACCCCAGTATTCTATAGTCCACTGTACCCTGAAGTGATGTGTCTTGTGCTTTGTGCCAAGACCTCATGCTGTAGAGTAATGTCATGCATTGCTCGTACATAGTGGGGGAGGGGAGAATCATTCTAGCTCTATATCAGGACCTCTAGGGGGTCTTCGGTATGTGGGGGGGTGGGGGGAGGGCTACCCCCTCAGATCCCCACAGGATTTTGGAAGCAAATGATTGTAAAACAACCTTCCGAACAGCCAATGGAAATCTGGGTTCTTGGTTATGCCATTTAGCCTGGTGGATGTGCTTTGGAATTCCAAGCATTTCTTAATGATGTGCTTCCGCACATGCTATTGTTGTAATATACTTGTGTATTATTTGGATGTAACCTCCCACATACAGGTACAGCATGCTGGGTTGGTACCCATGGAATATGCCAGGAAAGACTGCATATTTCAGAAGTTTGAGTTTCATATCTACTCAGTTTTATTTTTAGGGTATATTTTTCCCTATCCAAAGTTCACATGGATTGTAAGAAGGTCCAAAACTTAACATATAATGGGGGGTGGGACCTCTTGTTCTACCACATTTTTCATGTCTGCTGCATCCCAAAAGGCACTGTGTCTGAATGAAATCCTCATTTTTACGTCAAGAATTTGGAAGACCTCTTATGACCCAGTTTTTCTTCCATGTATCAACCCCAGACAAATGGCTAGATTGAATGAAATAGCAAGGAAATCTAGCTAGTTTTGTAGACATATATTTTGGCCAGTCAGCAAGATTGTCTTCCTTTGAAATATTTCCACAATTGTATGTTGGGTCCGGCCACAGGCCTTCCTACATTTCAGTGTTGTTTGATGTATCAACCACACTTATTCCCCTTTGAATTATCAACTACAATCATACCCTCCATGGACTACTGGCTCAATCAAAGTGCCCGTGTCTGGCAAGAAACCCACTGCCAGATTTCCCAGTACAACCAAGTGCAAAAATAGCAGGCCAGACGTTTTGGTAAACCTGCACCTATTTACTGTCCCAGCCAATGGACCTGCCTTCAAGTAACTGAATTCATCGGGTAAGCTGACATTTGGGAATATCGCCCCTTCGCAGTGGAGTGAAGAGAGAACCAGGTTACATACCCGCTGAGTTGCTCTTGCATTTCGGCATGAAGCCCACTTTTGAAAAGTTCTTCTTATAGCCAGTGTCAATAGACCCCTGGCATCCCTGGCCGTTCCTACAGCTTCTTGTATCATTAAAAACTGCCTGGTATATACTGCCAATCAGCCTGTAAATTCTAAGGGAGTATCAACCACATCCAGTGTTTCGTGGAAGGGGAATCAGCCTAAGAAGCAGTATTAATGTTGTTGCAGAAAACCGTGGCAAAAATTAGTCAACAACAAAGATTTTTAACTGACAAAAAATGAGACAATGGTAAAATATTTCATTTGTGATGCCAAAAACTATGATGAAAGGTACTGACACTTTTGTCAATGAATAAAATGAGACAAATGTCAGGAAGAGATTATTTTTATCGAATCAGAAGTAGTATCTTTAGTGAGTGTTGACTGTAGATGCGCATGATTGGATAATGTTCATCTAACTGCTTGCAAGTGTGTAAACAATGCAGTTCTATCTGTAAAGGCTGTCTGTAAACTACTTATATTTGTGCTAGACATGGTCAAATTTGTATTATTTATACCCCCCCCCCCCCCCTCCAGCTTGTGCATTTTATCGTGGGGAGCCTCTCCGAACTTGGTGAATTTTATCAGCAAAATTTAAAAATACTGAAATAGCGTTGCTTTTGAAAATACCATCAAAATACAATTTACCTCTGTAATCTCTGGACAGTATGAGTGTGTGAAAAATTAGACTAAGCTTGGCCAGTATCTATGTCACAGTCAGCGTTAGCTAGGAAGAAATGTAGATAGATTAAACATTTTTTGCAAAAAAAAGCAAGACGCAGTGTAATCCGTGTGGAATGGCATTAACGGAGAAAAACACCACAGCAAATGAGATGAACAGAAACAAACAGCTGATGCTTCTTTTAATGTGTTTGAAAAGTTCACTGTCATGAATTGAACGTGATGCAGAAATAAGCAGAACCCAGTTGATTTTCACTGATCCGATACTTGTTTATATTTTTAAAAGAGGACACTTGGGTTTTCTTTATTCGACTTCTGTGCACTGGTGTTTTTTCATATAACATGAATAAAAATGCATAACATGCAAGTATTTTGTTTGAGACTAAATTATGTTATTTTTCTAGAGTGGAAATTAAGTGAAATTTTCACAGAAACGTGAAATGATGTGCTAGACTATGACTAAACCTGTTAATTTCATTGACTCCACGAAGTGTAGATTTAGCTAGCGAAATATATCCTGTGATTTTCATTAACTAAAACTAGACTAAAACTTTTTAAAAAAAATTTTCCACAAACAATTAAAAGTAAATCAGCAATTGCTGTCAGAACTAGCACTGCTAACAAATGGTGTTGCTTGTGAGCTAAAGAATTACTTGATGTGGCCCTTAATGCTGAGCTCCATCACCTAACCCCCTTAAGCTGGTCCTAGGTCTAAGGGATGCCCTGCTAGATGTTAAGGGTCTGCTCACTCTATGAGATCCATACCGTGCCTAAGCATGTTTGACCCCCAAAGTCTAGTTTGTTTGACTAGTGCAGTACCAGTTGAAGGGGTGGGCCTGGGCATGGTTCATTTGGACTCAAACACGGTATATGTCTAGTGGGATCGGTAACCGTGTACGAGCATGAAACACAGACGTCAATCAGGCGAATGGCCCACACATGCGTACATGTACACTATACATAAACTGGACCCAGAAGGAACGGATTGGATAGATTGTACAGATCAGGTGGCAACAAAGATTTAACAAACATTACGACAAATGGATCACTTTGTCCATTTGGCAAACTTGCAGCGTTTGTTGAAAATTTCAGCTGATGAGAGAATTCAAGAACAACTGTACACAACACACAGTGACTCAGAGATATTTGTTAAAATATAAGACGACTTTTACCTGCAGCAGGATTAAATTAAAATTGCTGCATTGCAGTCTTGTTAAATCCTATGAGAGGAGCCATGTGTCATCGCACCCTAAACGACTCCAAAGAAGCTGATGATGATGATGAAAGCGTGCTCAGGCCCGTAATGTTAAGAGCAATGTGAACATAGACCAGCAGGGCAGTGGGGAGGGAGCACAGTCGTTTTTGGGCATGATACGAGGTAACCGGACCAAGTGTGAGCACAACCTAAGATTCCTTGGCCCAATCTTACCCTTCAAGGCTGGTGTCTAATGTTGCCCCAATGGGGTATTGTTACAATACGACCTCTCTGGTCCAGAAAGGGGAGTCGCAAAGTTGTGATCAACAGAAATGACATTTGATCAGTCTAAGTTAAAGAGATAAAGAGCTCGGAGGCACTTCAGAGCTGAGTCGCTCTTTACCTCAAGTCAAACATTTGTGGTTGTCATCTAAAGGCCCTTTGCCGGTGGTTTTCCATACCGTCACCTGCCTCATATTTTCTTTTGGACTCTTTTAGAACTGTTCCATTTAGTCAGCCGTCTCTGTATCTGAATCTGACCCCCACAGCACCATTCGGAATGATTCTCCCAGTGTCTGTGACAGCTGGAGGATAGTGGGAGCAAAATAATGCTGAGAAGTGCATTTGTATCGCGGAAATAATCATTTTAAAAAAGTTGGTGAGGGCACAGATGTCCTACGGAGTGACAGATCTTGAGAAAAGGATCCTCCGCCCAAAAAGTTCCCCATTTTAACGTCTAGCTGAGTAAACAAGGCAGCCCCTCCCTTGAAACTTCAGCCAAGTCAAACAGCTGCTGGGCTAAAACAACAGCCTTGATAAGAGGGGTCAGCTATATGGTGGTCAGTCACCCACCCTGGGAAGACTCACTGCCTAGTTGGCTTAACTGCACTCTTAATTATAATGTGGAGACCATCTGAAGAGGATATGCCATAGACAGAGGGGGAGGAAGGCACTGGTCTCCCACCGCAAGCTTCTGGGTTGTGACTTAAGGTCGTAACTTGTTCTGCTTTAGATGCTGACTGTTTACAGTCACTATGTTCCCCTGCAATTGTGAGTATAAGTTTATTTAAACAAAATGTATCGTTTAAAAAGTGGAATTCCACGCAAAAACCGCTGAAGATAATTCTTCGCATGAACCTGCATTGGAAAAGCAGTTAGAAGATACATGACTGAATAAATGAAGTAATTAATTATTCTGTCACCTGTGAGCTAATGGGTTACTTTATCACCTTTAAGTGCTCCACAAAAGACTATTCATGTACTCAGAAACTATTCATGCACTGAGCATTTTGAATTCACTGGGAACCATTTGTCACAAGATGTGCTGAACATCAGTGGACTCTGCTGCGATTTGTAAGCATTTTCTGACCTCTCTGTTCAAACATTAATCACATATATTCTTAATATCAATTATTTCTGATGTGTGTTAATGTACTATAAAATGGCATTTTTATATGAGTAATCCCCAGTGAAAAAGGAAAAGTTTAGTGGCAAAATAATTACTAGGAAACTGATTAAGCCTAGAATAGTCAACATGTGGCAAAGCAAAATCCACATTTCGTTACAGACAGAAAACTGGTATAGTTTGCACTAACAGCGAATTAATACAAATATAAAACATTTGTGAAACTTTAAAAGTATATAAAATGCTCAGTCAATATGTTCATAAACCAAAAAGGAAACTGAGTTTAGGTATTTTTGTTGTCTTACACAGGACATGGTTGACATATGATTTTTACCTAATTTTCTCCGTCAACATTTGACAGCATTAAGGACGTCAAGGCTCAACATAATTGTAGAGTGATATTTCTGCTCGCTTGTCTTTTCCCTCAAGGTAAAATATTAAGTACCGCAGTGCAGAGTTTCAGCCCTCACTGTCCATTGCTCAGCTCTCCAAATCCTTCAGTTCAGTCATAATTTACTCACTTTTCACCCACAAGAAATCTGTGAAAACTGCATCTTTGCCTTGAGCCCATTCACAATACAATCATTATAGGCCTCAGGCTAAAACAGTGCTGTTTAGCACTTCTACCACCAAGCACTGAATTATAGAGCCACCTTTGTCTAGACAGAAAACCCTCTGCATCTCTGCCTGTATTTCTGCTTGTTTAATGTGTAAGTATGTATAATATATAGCACATATGCAGACTATTATCTTAACAAAGCATTTATAGAAAAAAATATCTGTGATCAGACAAAAATGAAAATATACTATTAATATGGTCTGCTTTTAGTGGGCAAATTATTTAATGCATCTAACATCCAAATCAATAGCTACAATTTGCGGTGTGGTCAGTACACTGCAGTTAGAATTAGATTTTTTTCAATCTCCATTCATTTGCTGTTCGAGACTAATTAAAATTTTAAATTGATAGCTCTTTATAGCGTTCTACAAACATATTTTGGCTGAACATATATAACATCTACCCAGATCCTGCTTAAAGAAAACAAATTTTCAGTATAGACAAAACAAAGTCGACTGAGTCCCATCAATAACAACAGAATGTCATTTTAAATTACCGTTATACCAGATCGCTAGCTAATTGTGTAGTGTAAAGTAACACTGCACTGGTGACTGTTTTACATTAAATTTGCACAGAATCATTCATAAATAATGCAAGTTCGTACTGCTTAGGCCAAAGTAATATAAAAAGTGATATAATGGTTAAATTCCTGGACATGTAATCCAGATGTTATACGTTCATATGCCGGGGGGGGGGGGGGGTTCTGCTGTAATTTACAGTCCCACAGTAAACCACCCACTTCCACAAACAAGTAAAGACAATAAGCTACATTGGATAGATTTGCAGAGGTAGAGGTGAATTATATTTAGCGGCAAGGCGAAATGCCACCACACTGACTGCCCATAGCTTACGTACTTCTTAACGAAACTGCTTTTTCTGCTGAATGCTCTGCAGCCGCAAAGGCATGGGGCAGATACAGAGATCTCAGATATTATACAAATCTGAGTATGGAATTGGAAAGGGTTTTAAAAGAAGCTAATTTGTTTTTCTGCATTGTGAGCAGACATGAGGTCATAGCTGTGGTGCGGTGACATACTGATCATAAATGAGGGGAAAAGGCACCTCACCCACAGTCAAGGCATGTAAACAAACCCACATGCTCAGAGATTTGGATTTAAAATGGTTTGTAATGTTTTGTCTATTGGCTAGTTGCTCTTAGTTCTTGCTAATTGGCAAAATAGATTGATAGAAACCGCAGTTTATGTTCCACTTCTGACAATGCGAAATTTACCTTACACATATGATAATACTTTATGAAAATCACATGCAATTTATAAAATCCATTGTTTAACTTCTGTGTGCAATGCTATGATCCAAAATAGTCAAAAGACAGTAAAACTCTCCGTTCATGCATCACACAAATGTAAATCAAGGCAAAAAAAAATCCACACTTTGCAAAAAATTAACTGAAGAAAACTTGCAACGTTTAACTGCATTTCTTAAAGCACCTAATAGTGTATAAGATTCTGTTTTCTTATATTAAAAAAACACTTTTTTTCTCTATGATCTATATATAACTCCTACATTTTTAATACTTTGTGATACATAACTTATCAAATTTGCCTCTACATTCAGAACTATTGAGAATATCTTAGCACAAAGCAAGATATATGCAAAACGACCTCCCACACTCTGTTCACATGTCCGTACTCACACCTGAATGTTCCGGCAGGTACAGAAAAGCTTTACACAGTAATCGGCAACCCACCTTGTGCTTCCTCACGTTTTATCCCGAGGCAAAGGGGCAATGTGCAGTGACCTCTCTCATCTCCTCGCGCCACGAAGACGAAACTGTCTTTCCATTCACAGTCACGTTTTTATCAGCCACCCGTTCAGGAGCCACAGAGAAATCCAGAAAAACGACAGGAATGAGAGGAGCTGCAGAGGTCTTCTGAATCTCCCCCCTTTAGAAAATGTGCTTATGAAGAACGCTGGTGTTCTGGAGAGGCAGGCTTGTCTGTAGCGCCATGGGAGGGAGAACGGCAGCTCTGCACTGTTGCGATGTCGCACCGCTAGTTTTTATAGCAGGGTGGGTAGCTGAGAGATAATAATACCCATCCACCTCCACAACACAAGTTAAGCACAGTGTGTAATAAGCTCATGGCAGAGACGTCCTTTGATTTAGGTCAGACAAAATGAATTTTTAGTTTTGGTAGATTTACTTGCAGTTGGGGGAGTTATTTTGCAATGGAAAACAAACAATTAGTAAAATCTAGATACACTAGCTACATACGCTCCACCACTTTTGACTGATAATTAAAAAAAAATAAAAATTGGCCTCGTTAAATTAATTGAGGTTAACCATGGGTATACGGTCGCTTCTGAGCATATGTACCTCCGCCAAACCTACTTCAGAGTCACTGTGAATAATGTAATAATTTTTACACAAGCATAGAACAGATAAATAAAAAGCGCTGTAGTTTCTACCAGGTTTAGAACATTGAATAAAGGCTGGATTTTGGTCTTGTGGAAAATGGCTTTAAATTTATTTACATCTAGCAGCTTTTCCTATTGGATGGTTAGGGTCAGTGAAGCTGTGATATTTTTATTAAAATATTCTTATGGAAATCAATACTTATTATATTCAGTAAATATATTGTATCATTTCTGTTATGTAATTTTCTAAGAGTACTTTAAAAACAAGCAGAAAAAAATGTGGAAAAAAATGCAATGTGAACATATTTTTCATTTAATGATGTAGAATGAATAGACTGTACTACTGTACTGGTACCATGTCTGTGTGTATCACCGAAAACAAAACCCATCTGAAATATTGAAAGTGAAACGTCACCATTGAATTTGGACGGGGAGAGTGTGCCTGTTACTGAGCCACACGTGGGTTTCTTGAACCTCATTGATAAATTAATAAAGCCATACAAACTTGCCAATAAGCGCGGACTTCTTACACACTGTCACTCAGTAAACACTGTGGATAAATAGGTTCTCAGTCCGGATTATGAACAACATTCTACTCAAAACACTTAAAATGCATAACATCCCCCTTTCTATAAAACAGAATTCATGCATGCTTCAATCCTGACGCCTGAAAAGACCACAGAAACTTTCATTAACCTTATACATTGGCACACTCAGCTTGAAGGCTTGCATTGGGTGCGATCAGTTTTTTTTTATATATATAAATATTACATAGGTATTGTTATTTCCAAAAAGATGGTGAGACCCCACTGCCCATTACTTCACCTTCAGCGAATTCCCCTTTTCCATTAATGTATGAAATTTTTATGTAAAATTATTTTAACACACAATCATATTTTCTAGATGCTTTTCAGTATAAGGAAAAGTGATGACTGTGATGGTGAATGTCATCAAATAACAAAAAACATTAAAAACAAAATATTAGACACTAATAAAATTGCATGACACAGAACTGCCAGGATATACTTCACATATTAGGTATTGAACAAAAACAAGCTTTAAATTCAATTAAAAATCAGCCTGGCTGCACTTATCCCATGTCAAATCTTTGTGTGTATTGTACTATTTGCCTTACATGCAAGTCGCTTTTGACAAAAGCGGCAGCAAAATAAAGGTAAATGTAAATGTAATAAATAAATTTGTTAATTAAGAGCCTAGCAGGAACAATATGGACACAACATCAAAAAAAATTAACACCAGCAGTAATTACAGGAGTAAGTATATCAGGCCCTGTAAAAAGTGACCTAGTTACGTTAAAAGTTAAAAGTTATTTTACAAGCTCCAGTGTTGCGTTACAGAATGTTTACTAAAATATATATTTATGGCAGAAATGGAAAAAATGGGAAAATAATGCACAGTAATAAGTTATACATAAATAAGTTATACACTTGTATTAATATTACTGAATAGCAATACTGCAATTAAACCAGCTGGGGTAATGCGTTCATTGAACTGCCTGAGACAGTCCGCATACCAAGAGATGTACGCTTTTTCCATTTATTGTGTATCATGTATTTTTAGTGACTATAGCCATGGTGCTTCAATTCATGGAGTGGAAGGCAGGGCAAAGCCTGGAAAGGATACTAGTCCATTACTAGGCACTGACACATACTGTTATCGGGTGATTTACACTCATCTCTTCGCTTTAGGTGTGAGTCTCTGGATTATGAAACAAACCTGAAGTACCTGGAGGAAACTCATGTTAATATCCTAATTCTATAAGCCGAATTTTAACTATGAACCCTGGCAACAGTGGTACTTACTGCACCATTCATATTATATAACTTCCATATATAGAAGCGTGTGTGTGTGTGTGTGTGTGTGTGTGTGTGTGTGTACTTTTACATACTCCCACACACAACAGATACACAGGCACAAAGACACACACACACCTTGGATTCAATACTACAAATATCTTTTACTTTGAATTCTGCTATGAACATTGGATTAATATTGTAATTGAATTATTTCCATTTAAAGCTTTCTGGTTTCATTTTAAACATGTAATCTGATTTTATTAATATAAAAGCGCAAGATTTGTATGTTATATTTATAGTTTTTAAATTTTATATTGTATTTTATAGAGATGCCCTGCTATGGGCTGGCCCCCCATCCTGGGTTGTTCCCTGCCTCATGTCCATAGGCTCCGTACCCCCATGACCCAGAAGGATAAGCGGTTTGGAAAATGGATGGATGGATATTTTATAGAGTACATACAAACAAGAAACCCGCTAAATTGTTATTGACCAGACAACGTCTCAGTTAACCGTATACCTCAGCCCTCACTACTGCAGGACTGTGTTCTGCTTGTTGTCATAGAGACCTCTAGCAGGTAAAGTACCCAATGTATTTAATGGACTTTCCACCTTGGAATCTTAAGCAAAAAAAGAAAAACAATTTCCTTATTTCCGTAATTCGGTTTCCACAGCCTCAACTACATTTGGAATACTTTTAAGAGTAAAATACCATGTTTCCAGTCCTGTGCTTCCCTGTGTGCGTAAATAGCATAAATCAGTGATCTGATACCACAAGGAAACAAGTAAACATTCACTCAGCTTTGTGTTTTGATAATAGTACTTTTATGTTTACGCTGTTAAAATATGCCATTTAGAAGTTTTCTTATTTTATATTTAGATTTTCATATTTCCAAATATTTTCTGTATGAAGTGCTCCTTCATAGTGTTTGTTTTTATTTTTTTGCCTCACTGTTCGCAAGTTTAAACAAGAGAACAACTATTTCAGACTGTTTGTTTTCCATTTTCCAGAGAACTTTTGCACCGTAAATGGTATCGGTGGCCATGTTTTCTTTTACAAGTATGTAGTCTTCTACATTAACATCTTTCAACTTTTACTTAAAAGAAGTTTATGTGCAGTCTGTTCGCGCCCCGGTCGCACCCTGTAAGCGAACGCTGAGTAAGTGTTGAGTTCTGCAGTACCTGTTTGCTGTCACACATGCTGTTCCTGCCAGGGTCTCCCAGCATGCATTCATCTCCATATCCAATTTCCTGCTCTGTTAGGTTTTTATCGAAGATGAATGGAGTGGAGGCCAGTGTATATCTAAAAAGTCAATTATTGGGTCGCCGTAGTCTTCCTCTCCTCTCGACAGGGTACGACGAGATACCTCCAGCTACATCTTTTCGTTATTTGGGAGCAAGTTTACAGGAAATCTGTCAGACCAGCTGCATCCTGTCCTACAATTTTTCAACTAGAGAAAACACTGCATCCAACTAGATCTGCGCTCTGTCCTTTTAAATTACCATAAATGTTTAGTCACATTACAACCTGCTCCCTAATGTAAAGGCTTCCACCACTACAATGGACCCAAGATGACTATTATAACTATAACTATTATATTAAAATACAATGGTTTGTAATAGCGAATGCATGCGCTACTTTGAGATGCTGACAGCATTGAATGGCTTCAGTGGATTGTTGCCTCGCCGTACAGTACAGTAAATAGTTACTTTATTATTTCTTCATAATGATAATTATTATGTACGGTATCCAGGGCTGCTGCCAGGATATCCTAGGGGTGTTCAGGAGCATAACCCTCCAAGAATTTTTAACTATAGTGTAACTTGTGAATTTTTCCTCTTTCTGAGAGCGCTAATAACCATTTTGAAAACTAATATCAGTGACAAAACATGAGGTGTCATCAGAGGTGAAAAAAATGCAAAAAAATTAAATGTCCTCAGTGTTGGATGCAGGCATGACTGCATTATTATTGTTCTGACGTAAAGGCAGAACCCCTCCGTAACTGTATATATTAAAAACATGTTTCTTTGATACTTATTGTTTCTTAAAAACGAGTGCAAGCTAATGCGGTTGTGTTCAGGGATCTTCACTCCATGCCCTAGGAGATATGTCAAGACTCTCATACAGTACATGAAGATGACACATAAACTTGGTCAAGTGAATCTCTCCATGTTGAGAATGGACTTTGAACGCTGTTACAGTGTATCCCAGCACAAGGACAGGCTCTCGTTGGAAGACACTGAGCAGTTCGACCTGAGGCTTACCTCTAGCATTACGATTCTGAAGAATAAAACTGGGAGCTCCCAGAACAACTAGTATGTTAACTACAGAACTGAACACTCTACATGCATTGAAATTATTACTTCAATCATGTTGAAGGTCATGATCTTAAATTTGCACATTGCACGGGGCCAAAAAAACCATAAAATACTAGCTAGTATATTAGCTATTTAAGTGCATAGCTCCTGAATACAAGCTAATATATCAATAAAAATGCACAAATTAAGGATCTTGAAACAAAAGACTGCATAGACACGGACGGCCAGAAATGGAGTCAGACACCTGTGTTGTAGGTGCTGCTGATATCTGTTGCAGCTCGTGTACTGTAAGCTAAGTCTGCTGTCCTCACCTTCTCCTCTCCTGGTGTTTGGGAAGACTGAGGTTGTGGGAAAGCTTCTGGCTCCCCCACGGCTGCTCGCCTGCCAATAAATCCCTCTGCAGATAGGCCCACGCTTCTCAGACCTCCTTAGGTGGGAAAACCTTCCACTCGGGCCTCCAAGGACAACCCCCCACGACTCCAAATCTTCCAGAAGCGAGGTCATTATTGCTCCTCTGCACACACTCCGCATAGTGAGAGGAGGAAGGGTCACAATACTTTTAGCTGACAAATATATTATTATTTTTTTTTTTTCGTTTAGTAGGTTTTCAAATTCCAATATACGGTTTTCTCTTGGGAAGTGGGGAGGGGTGATCTTTATGCATTAGACCAACAACAACAAAAAAAAAAGTTTGTTAATCACCCCCCCCAGATCTGTGTGACTGATGTTCTCGCTATACGAGCGTAAAGTACTGATTGTTTAGTGTAGCTACTTTAACAAGTTGATCAGCCACATTTATAGTAGAGCCTTGAGGGTGATTTAATGTGTTTACCCTGTTTGGGTTAAGACCTCGGGGTGAGCAAGGACACCTTCTCTCTGTGATAATGAGGACCAGCAGATGACGGTCAGATCGGCTCTGCCTGCCCTCCGGCAGCCCAACACCTACTAATTAAAACCAGGCAGGCTGGAGGGCAGAGGCTACAGACGCCTGTCAAGGCAGCCTCATGCAAAGGCTAGGGCGCCAAATGGCAGACATTCGCCCCTATTCCCTTCCTGCTCTCTCCCGTCTCCATGTCACGGCTGTACCTGATATCTGTCCGGCATGAGCAACAGCAGTTCTCACGCATCAAAAGTGATCTGTGTCTCAGCACGTAGGCGGATCAATGCGGCCTCGTTTTGAGAGATAGGACCCACACAGTTCTCTCTTATGGTGAGATCCCTCTTCTCTTCACACCAGTGGGTGGACCCAGTTTTTAAAACTATGATCTTTAGAGGAAAATACAAAATACATTTCTGAGATTAATATGCGTTCCCCCAGACCTGTGTTCAAAGCTCTACATGCGATCATTCAGAAATGCATGATGGCTGTAACGGCTTATTTCATTGGCCCCGCCTCTATCGCTTGTTTATGTGTGGAACAGACCGCGATCTGAGGGCTTCCATTGATTGGCACTGACTTGAGTGACCCTTGCATTTCATTTTAACTTAATACACAATGACATTTCTGAGCATCAGCTGATGAGTATTCATTCATTTCAGTTGCAGACTCCGTTTGGTACATGTGACACACTATATGTTGATACTTTAAAGGTAGTAGCTTTTTCACCTTAAATATTACAGACCGCTTCGCCTATAACAGTTACAATTTCTTATTATCGATACGACGTGTGTAACGATTGGAACATAGTGCGTATCATGCTTGTGGAGATCCTAGCACAATGACATGCGTTCTTTACAGCCTTGATATTAAGCAGAAAGACCTCTGGGTGTGTTAGTATGTACCTGACAGCTTTCAAAAAGAGTTGTGAGTAACACAAAGTACACAAACCCCCAAACTTGTTTTTTTGGCACGGATCTTGCCTCCCACCCTGAAAAGCCTCTTCAGGCCTCCCTCCCACCCTCTATTCATCTGTGCTCCGCCACCCATGGCCTAACGCTTACTCATTGAACCTGTGCTTCTGCCGCTATGGAGGAGGATTGTGTGCACACATAGACCACATCATTCACACGGACGGACACACGACGGCAGTGGGACAGCTTAGCTGCAGAGGATCGCCACAAACGCTGAGCTACCTACTCAGGTGACCCAGTTCAGCAATTTTTTTTGTTGTTGCGACCTCGAAGAGGCCTCTGTTGCATCACATTTTAACTATATTTAGTAAATTATGTATACTAATTATATATACTAGGCACTTGTATTTAAATACTTATTGGTATTGTGTAATATGCAAAACACAACATTAGATGATTTAAAATCGTATTTAAATTTAATCTCATTTGTTGAAATGTATATACATTGCATATATACTGTATGAACAAATTGTACATACTTGTATCAGGCTGTCATGTTATAGCTACAGACTAACCTAAATACCACGGTGCTTAAAGTGTTCTCACTCACAGTAAATAATAGGAATTACGACAGAAATACTTGTGAATATGCCAATGTAAAAATATCCTGGTGGAAACAAAGGAGCTCCTAGGGACGGGTTCAACATTGATAAACTATGTCTGAACCAAAGGCAACGAAACCTTTGACTAAATAGACTAAGGTGTGGCTATTATTCCCAAATAACCCCTTGAACAAGCTCAAATGAACAGAACAAAATTCACCATTATCTGTCAATTATTTACAGAAATGCCCAACATGCAAACACGGTGTTCTGTTTTAAAATCAATTCATTTTCACCTGGTTAAAAAAGAATGACTACACCACTGTAATATAATCGCTTGCTGAAAGCTCTAGAAAGGCACCTGTGATCCTCTGTGATTTCACTGCGATGGCCACACGTGATACAATACAAATGGAATTCCAGGACCTAGTAATCATCGTTATAATACAAAGTCTGCCCCAAACTTAGTCTAAACGACAATGAAAAAACATATGATAAATGTTATAAAGCAATATGTGGGTCAGTGGTATATTTTTAGTCCTGCATATCAAATACCAAACATTATTGGCCAACAATGCTTCACAGGATTTCGTGAAATAATCTTAAATGCCTCGATGTTTTGTAAGAAGCAGACTTTCACCAAAACGTTGTATTTTTTGCATTATATAATTGTAATTACTTAGGAGTAATTCATGGCAAATGTAATGTTGTTATCATTGTAAGTAGATTTTATGAATGATCTTGCTGCTATAGTAAACTATACTGTAGATGTATTGAACCATATTTTAGTGCATTAAAAAGGCATTTCCATGTATGATGTCAAGGATGATAAGATATGCAGCGGGAATGATGATTATTATTGACCTGGTGAATGTTTACATGTATAAGTGATCCTATATTATACATATTAATCATATGTGTTGTTAAATTAAAACATCATACAAAATATACAAATGACACTGTAATGTGATATAAAATACAGCAAAAAAAATCCATTGATGCATATATAAATAAATCCTTATAAATATCTCTGCTCTGTCTTCCCAACTACTGCACAATTCCCAATATGTAACTCTGCCCCAAACCAAGTTTGCAGTGATCTTGGTTAACCTCTTTGTACCTGGTGTTAAGTGCAGGTAGTAGCCCCTTTGGGAATGCAAAAAGTCGGCATTAACAATGTGTTGCCGCAGTCTTTAACCCCACCCAGTCCAGAAACAATCTGGAAACCTTATCTCAACACCAAAGACCACCTGAGATGTCATGCACACAGTAACTCCTAAAACCCTTTGACCCCTTCATAGAGTCATACTTCGCAAAAACACAGGAAAAGGATCGTGTTTTGATAAACACTGCTGACCTTTCAGTAGATTGCCGTTTGTCAAATCGTCTCGCCCCCCAGTTCTTGTCAGGAAGCAGAGTCTTATCCTTTGCGGCATGTGAAAATGAGAGAGAAAGGCAGAAGAGCTCAGTTTTCCTGCCGGAGGTGTGTCAGTTACTTGTAAGAAGGAAACAAACCGTTCCACCAAATGGTTATATATGAAAAGAGTACACACCCACCACCGAGCACCCCTCCCTCCTAACCAAAACTATTTGGCAGCGGTCCCTGTACATTCACCTGTGCTGCTGCAAAGATAATGATGTAGCTCGCAGATGAGCCCGTGAACCTGCTTCTGGGCTGTTCAGTACAACTTCTGTGTGAAGAGGCTAACAGGCTATCAGAGCTGTGTGGGAGTATGCAGTGGCCTACAACTCTGTACCTCATAGCAGGTGCTGTACAACTACAAGACCGTTTATAGGTGTGATTTCTGCGATGGTCACGAAATACCGGCACAGTCAGATGAAACGGAAAAGTTACTAGCGGTGTGCATCACGTCTTTTTGCGATGCTATTTATGTATCGATATTTTGCTGTTCAAACAACAAGTGACTGCAGACATTTTAATGAAATAGAGGGCCAGAGAATCAATAATTAAAATCTGAAAACATTACAAAACAGTAAATATTATATTGGTGTACTCTGACATTAAACTGACATATTAAAAGCATATTCTGTACATTTTTGTGTCACTGTGTGTTTGAATTGATTTATCAAACTTAAGTTTCTTTTCAATCCATGAGTTTCAGAGACAGCTATAAATACATATAATTCAGATATTAAATTATTATGCTTAAGACTATCCATCCATCCATCCATCCACCCATTCACCCATTCTTCCATTTTCATTACCCGCTTATCCTATTCAGGGTCGCGGGGTTCCGGAGCCTGTCCTGGAAGCTATGGCTGCAATGCTTAAAACTACAGTAAATTATTTCCTGTATGTAACCCATCTATGGTATAACATTACATTGTCTCAAAGCGCTTCATAGAATCTCCACCCAAAGCCCCTAGTGAGCAAACTAGAGGCGACAGTAGCAATGAAGAACTCCTTAGATGGAAGAAACCTTGGGAGGAACCAGACTCAAAGGGGGAGCCCATCCTCCAGGGGCCAGTAAGGGAAGTCAAATGATATGAAATACAGCACAACATACGATCTCTGACCACTCGAAGGCATCCATAATGCTTAATATGGCATATAACACACTGTACCACATAACATAACTCAAATGGACCTGCCACAATAAACGCAGCATCTTCTATCATTACTTTTTCTTTGTTGTTTTTTTTTTTATCAGTCGACCTGACCTGCTGTTGGTTATAAAGTGAAGTATTTCCAATCCATGAAGGTTCCCAAGTTAGTTGAAATAATTACAGCAACTGGAAAAAGTATAATCCTGCTTGTAAAAGTGGTAATTCGTTGGCACAATTCAAATTTATCAAATAGAAGAAAAAAGGCACTTCAGAATTTCAAATATTACACAGGCCAGTATAAAGACTTTTAATAGAGAGCCTAAATACTCACCTCTCTTGCAACATTGCTAATTGTAAAATACTTCTCAAGTTAGAACAGAAAAAACGGGGCCATCAGTTACAGTACTATATTTACCAAACAAGTAGCAATTATGTGCTGCTGAGATATAATTGCAACATAACCGTCAATTCTGTAATTTTGCTACAATTTTCCTAAGTCCTACAAACAGCGATCTTAATGCCTAACAGAAATATGGGTGCACAATGATACAATGGAATTTTTTTTTTCCTTCGGGATCTTTTGAGAAAAACTTTTATTTTCTAGCTGACTTGACAAATACCATAGGTTACACCCACACTTTTTTGTGTCTTTGCTCTTGCTCTGTGACTCCCAGTTTGAGCCCGAGACTTCACACCATCTTCAGATCATGCTTAGGTTCTAGCATATAAACATCCCAGCGAGAAAATGGGCAAATGTTAGACACACGAAATTCATATCAGGACAAAATTCCCGCTGTCACAGAAGTCAGCTACTTCCTGCGTATATAACAGACCACTATCTTTTTTTTTATAATAATGGTCAGGTCATCTCTATTGCTAGAAGAGGTTGTTAAAGTAATTTCTGCTATTGTCTTCAGCCGAACATCTGGACTCTTTCACACAAAACAAGCACCTACCTTCTCAGTCCATATGCAATGATTCTGTCGTATTTCTCAGGTCTTTTCAATGACTGTCTTATCCATGTCTATATACCATACCTGCCATTCCCCTTGCCTTTGACTCTGAGCACTGTGCGTACTGATTGGGCAACATTGTTCCTTCTGAATGTACGTCGACAGTATCACAACATTACCTGTCTTTTGCATCATATCTGCGGGTGAAAGCATCAGACAATAGTATTAGTGAAAGCCAATTGGATATCTTTTTGCCATAGACTTTCACACAGTTTTCTACTACTGCTAATTAACCTCATCACTGTTAAAGCTAAGAATTTTAGCGGCTGGTTTGTATTTTATGGTTTATATGTAGACTGCAAGGAGACTTCATACTCTGGCGAGTAGCTGCCTTCAGTAAGTATACACCACTTACTTGAATGAGTAAAAGTATCTGTGAATGCATAGAACATTTTTGCAGTTGTGAAGTATTATCAAGGCAGAAATTATTTTGAACAATATAGAGTAACTAGGGTCTATACTGATCAGCTTTTATGGACACTTGATCTGCACTGATCATTGCTAAAAATCTCGGTCCTGTCACCTAATGCACACATGGACCATAACCATCGTGCTGTTTTCATGTGGCACATTCATTTTAAATCCCAAGTTTGGATCTGAGCATTGCTTCCTTATAACTGTGACCAGACCAACCTTGATACTTGGCGTTAGAGCTGTTAGAAAGACACTTTGTCTTTGGTCTTTAACAGATGATGACAAAGCCCAGACAATGTACCCACACACGTAAGGCGTTGTGTTGAGGGCCAGTGGTGGAGGTAAGAGTCTGCCTTCCACAAAGGGAGTCTGAGACATCAGAGCATCCATAATCCCAAGAGGTTTCGCCACGAACACTCAAAGCCATGCCAAAGGGGAGCAAGCGTGTGTGTGTGTGTGTTTCGGAAAGTGCGTGGTGGGAAGGTTGGGGGATTAAATAATGGTGGTTCTTAGTGCCAAAGCCTACACCCCCTTGAGCTGTCAGGCTGGTTAGTACAGGCTCGCCCCCACCCCCACCCCCCACCCTGCACTTCTCCCTGCCAAGCCTCCACATCTCACTACATTCGGAGACAGAGAGAAGAATGCGATCCAGCCACACTTTCCCAGAGATATTACCTCACCTCTCCCTTCTCTCTCTCCCTGTCCCCCCGCCTCCCCTCCAACAATATTGCTGCCAGGCCGGAATGTTTTTCTTAGCCTCTCCTACACAGTTTCACACAGCTCGCGCTCAACATACATCCTACCCACCCTGGTAGCTGGAGGTGGGGGTGGGCAGCTGCTTTATTACTCTTATGGATTTAACCTGTTCGGTGCCGGATTGAAACAAACTTACAAGCTCAACCTCATTCATAGGCAAACTAGGCCATTGTGGCGGCCCATTGTCTTTCATTGTCCATTAAGGTTCCCAGTAGTTCTTTTGATAACATTTTAAGTTCTGATGAAGTACACACACGCACACACACACACAGAGGTTTGTAACTACATCATTGTGGGGACTCTCCAATCATTTCCATGGGGAAAACTCTTTATGCGACTTTTGGCATTTTTTCTTTTTTGATTGCGTTCGCAGATCTTTGTGGGGACCTGGAAAATGGACCCAACAATGTCAAAATAACAGGTTTTTATTACATTGTGGGGGACACTTGGTTCCCACAATGTAATACAAACCCTAACCACACATACACACATGCACACACACACACACACACATGTTTGTAATTATATCTTTGTAGTGACTCTACATTCATTTCTAAGGGCTAAAGTCGAATCCCAACAATGACGACCTTAACCCTCCACCCAGACCTGACCTTAACTATAAGTAAGCAAACAAAATACAAGAGTTTTGGCATTTTTGGTTTTTTGATTGCATTCACGGATATTTGTGGGGACCTGAAAAATGAACCTAACAAAGTCAAAATAACAGGTTTTTATCACATTGTGGGGGACATTTGGTGCCCACGATGTACTGAAATATAAACACAATACAGGTACACACACACACACACACACACTGTGGGCACCATCCATTCATTTCTATGGACAAAACCCTAATCCCAACCATGACAACCTTATCCCCTACCCAACCCCAACCTTAACCATATATACATGTAATTACAGTATGTACAGTAAATATATAATGTAATTACAGTATATACAGTAAATATATACATGACACACGCACATATGATTGTTCATTTTTTGCATTGACTTTTTTTTGTATGATTATTAAATGTAACTACGTCTGTATTCCTTTAAAATATTCTTCTGTTGGTTTGCCTTGTATCTTTTTGATTTTTAAGCACTGATTAAGCACAAAATATTATTTGATCTGAAAACACATAAAATGTTATGATAATTGATTTGCTTTTTATTGTTTAAATGTCGTGGGGCGGCATGGTGGTGCAGTGGTTAGCACTGTTGCCTCACACCTCTGGGACCAGGGTTCGAGTCTCCGCCTGGGTCACATGTGTGCGGAGTTTGCATGTTCTCCCCATGTCGTCGTGGGGTTTCCTCCGG
>JAODJX010000119.1:17793568-17807994 GCA_026776945.1 Isichthys henryi | reverse complement strand
TCCGGGATAGGCTCCGGACCCCCCGCGACCCAGTAGGATAAGCGGTTTGGAAAATGGATGGATGGATGGATATTTACCCAGTATTTTTTACGGAATGTGCTTTCACTGGGCTATTGGTTTTTTTGTTTGCCAGTTTGTAATAGATTTTGATTGGAGCCAGGACTTTGCTTGATTTTGCTTCCACCAATGGGATTTGCTGCCATGAACATCATGTACAAGTGGCAGCGGGGTTCCAAAAGGTGTCTTTTGAACTGCAGTGCTTACAAAGGGGTAAGCAGTACACATGCCGGCCCACACTGCTTGTTCTCTTGCCAGGATACGTGGCTGGCGTTGGGGTCCTGTCTCTCTGCCGTCGAGTCTCTCTCAGCTTGCCTGCTGGGGTGGCGCCGTGTGTCAAAAATGCTTATTAAGATGCCACTGAGGGCAGGAACTGTATTACATGGGTCCGGTTCCACATCTGTGTCTAATCTGCACTGACCAATCAGGGCAGCCCTTCTGCAGTTACTGAACACTCCTGGAAAAACTGAGAGTGTGTTATGGAGGGAGAAAAAGACCATTTGCCACGCCAGCATATCCTTGTCCTAGATTTTGTTTTGTAGTTGTATTCCTCTTTGTAAAAGGTAAAAAAAACATCTCTTAATAATAAAATCCTAAAAGGAACGTTTTATTAGTATAGCAAAGGCACCGTATTACATTTTTTTTCCACCAGATTGTTTGTTGAAGTGCAAAGTACCCCTGGTGTTTTTGGTAGGATTATTGTTTTATATACATTTTTTTCCTCCTTTTTTAATATCCACCGTGGAAAAAGGTGGCAAGATGAAACTGGGTAGGGCTATAACAATGTGGAGAGCCATTGTGGAGGCCAAATGAAACTGTGCCCGGTCATGTGGCTTGGCCTGCTCCTTTGCCTTTGAAAAGCATGTAAGTTTGAAACAACTACAAAACTTTGCCCTGAGCAACTGTAACTTTGGCCACATGGGATTTTCTGTCAGGTAGAATTTAGACCAATAAATTGATTATTGGCATTTTAACCCGTAGAATTTTTTCTGTTGGTATAGGTCTGATAGACATGAAATATTTTCGATCAGGTAGAAAAATTCTGAAAATAGGCCTGTCGTATTAAGTTAACTTTCGTCATTCACACCTGACCCTGCAGTTTCAGAAATAAGGTACATGCCTGCTACTGTTTTGTACCCCAAAGGTACAAACAACATTAATGTATCCCCAAAGGTACATAGGTGTTCCTCAGAGTCCATTTCTGTACCTTAAAAGGTACATTTACCTGCAGCTAGGGTAAAACTGGCAGACCCCGGAGGGTACAGTTTCAGAGACAAATATTTGTACCCTCAAAAGTAAAAATTGGTACTGACAGTGTAGCAGACATTCTAACGTCAAATATAAACTTCTGAATATCTAAGATGTAACTATCATGTCATGCTTGGCTTCAGTAGACTGGCCCGCAGTATATTTCTGTGTAGCTGCACACTTTTGTGAACAATAAAATTGTCATTCAGTGCAAAAAGTGCAGCTTCTCAGCGTAGTTTCTTCACGAGTCCTGCAGGAATAGCCAGTGCGGTAGATTTACTCGATATCTTTTTGTCTGCAGTGATAAACAGGAAGCTGAAGTCTTGCGATACGTTCTGGCCTGATCACTGATTACGTGAATCGATGTTCTGAAGAAGATTCTGCATTGACACATCACACATCAAGCAGGATCTCCAGGTCTGCGGCCTGGTCAAGGCTCACAGTCAGGAATATAGTGTGATTCCGCATTTTTGATAATGAAAACTGGGGACAAAATCCCCCACAACGTTAAGTGGGTTTTATAACGGTTTCCTGTCCAGATTTGTCAGACTGGAAATGGCAATGACTTACTACCAGTAGTAGTGAACAAAATATGCATTTGTGACCATGGCAACAAGAGCTAGTGGTTAACCAACCCTGAATCTGACCCTTCGGGTTTTGAAGGCCATATATGCTTCTTTCAAAATTGAGTTTTGATATTTTATTTTTTTTTTGCCAAAGTCAAGGCTTGTAAATGTTCATTTTTCCCGACTTTGCCACGTGCTTTTCTTGAAAAGGAGACCAAGAGGGGAAACAAATCACATTTGTGTTTTTGTGGTGAGACCAGAGGTGTCAGACTACCTACAAGATTTCGAGATTGTCTTGGCAGCAGCATGAGGGAAATGAATTTTCTGTTGGCACACTTGGTTAGACATATTTGGGGTAGTCAGCTAGCACGTCCTGTCTGTGCTCTCCGTGAAAACGTTTTGTTAACAAGTTTCTGTCTTGGTTGCCTTTTGAAACCCTTTTGGAAATTCAGATATTACCCTCAGCTATGCATTAGAACTAGATGTGTCTTGGTTGCCTTTCCAGTTGTTTCATTTTCAGTAGTTTGATGTTGAGGTATTTTCCTTCTTGATCCAGTTTCTTTCCCTTCATCCAGCTGATTTTTATCTGACTACATTCTAAATAAATTCAGCATCGTTATTTGCTGCACGTACTATAGGCAAAAATTACTTCTGCAGTTTTCCTTCTGTAAAATGTGTCCCAAGCTCATCAGTATGTGTTAGATTCCGCCCCTCTGTTAGTGGCTACTTGCTATCGTGATTTTGTGGCAGTGAAACGCATCAGGTGATTTAATTTCCCCTCGCTTGACATCGCAGCCTGGATGCAGATGACAAGACAACTTCTACTGTCATGTCTTTTCAGGTCTACCCACCGCTCCCAAACGAGGCTGAGATTGCACACGCCAAAAAGCTGTTCCGCCGGAGGAGGACCGGCCGCCGGTGAGTACGGTGATTACCGAGGGATTTGTGGCTCAACTGTTGTCCTTTTTTTTCTGAATTGGACAACAGCCGTTGCAGGAGAAGAAAAGTAGTGTGCACGCCGATCCCTAGGTTAGCACACCGTGCCGATGACCAGAAGGTTGTTGGTTCGAATCCCATGACGGACAATAATAATAAATCTTCGAGGCAAGACTGAAACTGAATTGTTTCTCAAAGAATTAGGACAGATTAGGACTATGAAAGAATGGGGACCAGCTTCAGTCTTGCAGTTGGCAGAGTGATTTCACCATTAAAGCCTTGAGAAAAGCCCTTAAACGCCAAATCAGCACCAGCTGATTCTGCTGAATAAATTGTACGCAGCTTTGAATTAAAGCGTCGGTTAAATAAAAAGAAGAAAAAACTAAGCTAGCCAGGTTCTGGGCTGTTAGTGAAAGAGTTAATACTCCATGATACAATAAAGTGCTTCTCTGGGGTCAGAGTTATATTCTCAGGTTCTAGAATGTGTCATTTTTAAAAGAGGCACACTTTTTTTGATAATGACACCAGCATAACTAGGAGGCATTTTCTGCCAGCTTTACTGGCGTGTTTCACTTAAGAGTTACAGTTAATAAGCTTCTAAGCATGGATAAAGCTTTCATTTAGTTTTATAAATCCCCATTTATCGCTTATGTTTCTGTAAATTACCTGCAGTCATTATGCTAAATTATGAATATCAAATTGATTTCATCCACCGTTTAAGCATAATTTAATGAAAACACAAGAACTTTAAGTTTAAAACACAATGAGTTCCCCTTTTTAACAGAAATGCCTCATTTGGATATTCGGGTTAATACTTGGAATTTACCAGAGGTTTTGTCTGATAGTTTCCTGCCTCGACATTCGATACACAAGATCGCGGTGTGTGATAGTCTTCTTTCCATCGCAGCAAGTTGTTTTCCCACATTTCTCTCATAGGACTGAGTTACATTTATTAAATCACCTGATGCTTTTATCCACAGCAACTTAAAGCTGAGGAAGGGTTATAATGTTGGTGTGCCCCCTGGGATTCAAACCGGCAACCTTCAGCGTGGTTAGTACAGTGTGCTACTTGTTGAGCTACAGGAGCGCCGGTTGGGTTGCGATGCTGCGTCGGGAGCGGACAGTTTTAGCCGAGCATGGCTCTCACTGCACCCTGCAATCATAAAGCCCATTTCTGGGTTTATTCCTGCTCTCTCTCTGCTCTCTGTCATCCAGATTTTTATTTTTTTTTTTTCCTCCACCAAAAATTATAGCCCTTCCTTGTGAGGGAGAGCCGCCTCGCTGTGTGGGTCAGGCCAGGAGTGGAGTCCGTTAGCCGAGCTGTCTAATTACTCCGCCACAGGCCCGGGAGTGATGGCAGGTTCAGCCAAGGGGTGGCTCCAGAACCCAGGCCCGTCATTAGCCAGGCAGCCTGGCGCTCTCCTCCAGAGAATTAACACTTCAGACATCCTGGCTGCGGCGAATCGGATCTGCAGGATTTGTCGGTCTGTCGCACTCCTGCCCCTCCCCTAAGCCAGGAAAAGTCCCTCTTTGTACTAGTGTGAGGGGGTGAGGAACAGGGTTGATTGTAGGATTTTTTTTTTGGCAGGAGGTGTGGTATAATGCATGCAGAGGGGGCAAAATTTTCATTAGCCAATGATATGCTTTGAATCAGTGAGTGACGGGTGAAGGGATACTCCATTGGTCAGTTATCTTTCAGCTGGGGCTAGTGCCCCTGTGAACCCTCCTCTTTATACCCCCCTGGTGAGGAGTACACCTCCCACTCCTGGCCCCATTTCCCCCAACCGTGTTCCAGGAACGGGCCCATGTGGTGAGTCTGCTGCATGCAGGCCCCTCCCCTTCTGTGGCCGCCATTCCCGCAGCATCGCGTGCAGTGCGTGACATCTTATCCGGCGACACCACCCCGGGGTAATACGAAACATGCGTCGAGCTCAGACAAACTATTAAGCGGCGTGTTGGCATTCCATAAATTAAGACGCAGTCAACAGACTGCAGTTAATTTTATTGCTTTGTACCCGTGGGCTAAGTAAAGGGAACAGTACATGCAATAAAGTGCAGAGCTACTGCGACGGCTGCACGTTAACCTTCTGCAGTTGGTGCAGGAGACCAGAGGAGGGCCTAGCATGGTGCGAATGATCCATGTCATCATTGCTGCTGCCGAGTCGAGTTCGGTCTCGGCTGGATAGTTGACTGTTTCTGATGATGTGAGGACCAGCCCCCAGCATCTGACTGCCCCCAATGGGCAGAAGAGGCGTCACTCCCCTGCTTCATTACTGCAAAAGCCGTGGTTTGCACCATGCTAGGCCCTCCTCTGGTCTCCTGCACCAACTGCAGAAGGTTAACGCTTCATTAGACGTCTTGATGCAGCAGGAGCCCCAGTGCTGAATTTCTGAATTTGGACCTGCCTCATATTTCATGTGGTCATCAGAAATGTGCTCCTTTATTTTTGTTTAATAAATCACACTCTGGATGTTCCCAGTGGCCGCTCTCTGGACTTGGCTAACTTCACAGCGAGCTGCTCTGAGCTTTCTCATGTTCCTGGCTCTTCCAAGGTCTGCTCTTGCGGGGCACTAGGAAGGCGCCTCACCGTCATTTTCAGTTCACTCTACCTCTGCTGTTCCCCGTATGACTGATACTTTTTTGTTATAATCTCTGGCCAAAGTGTTTTATTTCCTTTTCCTTTCTTTCCCGTGGGACAAAGCGTTTTCTCTGGCTGAACACCTTAAAGAGAATCGCATGATATAATTCTTTTCTTAAAAGAAAATGGCTGCAAATTTTTGTCCAGAAACCATTAAGCTCAAACGATTCAAGTTGCCAGCTAGATTTAAACCATTTCAAAAAGGCCGTTCAGTGTTGTTTGTTATGCGTTTTGGTTTATTTATCTAAAAATGTGAATAATTACTGGAATAAAAGACATAATTTCTATGGGAGAATATTGCTGGTGCTAGAATTAGGCCGTATTACTGCGGCACTAAGAGCTTTATTCACTTTTAAGCCCTAGTCTCATGCACACGTTAGCGAAGGAAATACAGGCAAATGCCTGCATCACCAGCGGCTACTGGCCGTTAACTGGACCGCAAACACAAACCTGGCATCAGGCGATCTAGAGCAGAACTCTCTTCCATTTTGTGGTGTGATACAACTTTGTCTGAAATTGATTATTAAGTTGGCATGTACGTCCTCAAACTAGGTGGCTCTTAATTAAGCCTTTTGAATTAAAGTACATGCTTTTTGACAGGTGTGTTATTTTTTTTTTGTGAAGAGGCCTTGGATCCTGTTGCCTCTTTTAGTCGAGCAAAAGCACCCTGTGGGTGTCAGACAAAAGAAGCCAGTCGTTCTTTCAGTCTCCAACGTCTCCTTAAAGTGTCAGCCTGCATTCGTATCAAAGATCCTCGTCTTTGATACACAGGCGTGTACCTGAACACAAGGTATCCTGTGGGCATCACAGGGTAGTTATGAGACAACACAGAGATTTGGAAGAAAAGCATAACGTTGAGCGACAAGCTTTTCCCCCAATTTTTTTAGCTTGAGAATTAGAGTGGCAGTGGAGAGCCAGTAGGGGGCAGTCTGTTCGCTGGGCACGTGGATTCCAGGCATTCTGGCATTTGGAATGCTTTGCAATTAAGCTTGATTGTGCAGGTAGGATGCGCTTCTCTCTGCCTTTATTCCAGAAAGTCTGCTCCTAAATGTCATTCTCTGTACTACTGGGTGCTCTTTCAGTTGAACTACCTCTCTACCTACAGTTTAAATTCTGTGATACCATACTTTATGCGCAAAAATATTCATGTGTATGTTGTCCCTTTAAAGTGAATACAGGTGGTATCGTCTATGCCAGTTCCTCTATCTGTATCTAGTTTCTGCAACCAGATTTGTAAAAGTTAAATTACCCCCTTGCTTCTACTGTTATGCTGTAACTGGCACATATTTTGAAATAATGGTTAAACCACTAAGTTTACATGAATCATTTTACTCACCCTCAATATCCTGTTTTTCCTCAAAACAGGAACTTACTTCATTCTCATGTTGCGATTTCTAACCATGTTACATTCACTGTTAGCGTGACCGAAGCTTTTTATTATTATTTTACAGGTATTAAAAAAAATATTTCTGTTTTGCAGACAAAAGTACATGGAGATATGCTAGTTTGTAACACATTGTAACAGATTTGGAATGAGTTTTGCACCTGAAACCTTTCCTGTTGTCGGCATAGTTCCCCTTATTTTCAGTTTGTTTTTTTTCCGAAACATTGCTCGTGACAGATAAGGTTTATTCTAACGACGATCTTGTTCTGTGAAGAGTAAATTACAAATATAGAACTTAAAGAAATCTTTCTGATAATGTTTCTGAGAATGTTTTCCGTGTGCGTGTTGCTTTGTTTAGAAGCCTGGGGTTGTCATGGCGACTGTCAGTGTGTTGTCACATCCTGCCCCGAGTTGTCATTGCATTCCCATGATCCCCTTCATTTGAATGTTAGTTGTTTTGCCCTGTTTTGTGTCCCCTCCATCCCATCTCCTGTTTCCCTGCACTGCCTTCTTCTACATGTCCTCCCTGACCTCTGCTGCCTGTGTGTCCCTCTCCTATCCATGCCAGTCGCTTTACAGTTTCATGCTTTTAGACACACGCACACCTCCGTGGAGCAGTTAATCGTGGTGCTGCCCTTTGACGGTAGACGGCAAGTGACCAGGTCAGTAAAAGCTCTTCTAACAGGGCAGTGGGTCATTATGGTGAATCATTAAGGCTTTACTTGATTCAAATTAATCTTAATATCGAACAATTTACAGTCATTATTGTCCGAGTGCTGAGAATGTGTTCTTAAAGCAGATGCAAATTATGTTCTGGAAATCCTTTCAGTCTACATTGAAATTAAGGTATTTTTAACCTTAGATGATGGGTAAACTTCTACATTAAAATAACCCTTAACTGATCAGTAATGATTAAGGCACCTTGGAAGACAGTTATTACAAACGTACGTAAGACATGGCGAGCACACGACTGCAGGATTGTGTGAGAGTCTCACTTCGGCGAATGGTGAGCGATTTTGTCGTTGCTTTCGCACGGTTGTGGGAACGCGGAGACGTGCGTGAGGACCCACACTCACACCTCACTGTCTGTCACATCCGAGTCTTTTCCTGATAGCGCACATCCGAATGTAATTAACGCCCAGTCGAGCATACAGGGGCCGGGGGCCCAGCCTGCATGCTGGATGGTCACTGAAATGTGACAGCCACACTAAGTCTGTCTTCCTCATAGTTTTATCACTTTTGTATAACCTTGTACTTCTTAAAATTAGGGTGATTTTTGTGTTTATTATGTTTTCATTTACAGGCGCTTAGAGGATGCAAACTGCAGGCCTGTCTGCTTGCAAGTGTGAAATAACACTATAATTATGGTTTTGCCACAGCGCAAATTTTTAAAAAGATTTTTAAAACGGAAAATACAGCACAAATAAAATCTCTGAATAGAAGAGGGAAGCTTGGTGATCTGGATGCTTGGTTCTATTTTAGGGTCATTTTTTTTTAACGCTCTTTTCACAGTTTGACCCCTTAAATATCTGGGCAGCGCCTGTGAACCGTTTGCTGGAGTCGTGCAGAGGAGATGGCTCTGATATGTGCACCATGTGCGTTTGACAGCATCCTGATCTGCCATGTTTGCTCCTGGCTAGAGGGATCTGTGATGGCCAGATACTGGACCAGGCTATTGACAGTGCAGTTATTACACATTGGCAGCTTTGGCACCTGCGATATGCCCCCATCCCCCTGCCTGCATCACCCAGCATGAGAACAACATGCTAAATACCTCTGGATGCGCAGACGGTTCTGTAATTGACAACTGTGTTAGGTGTTATCGCCGCTAATTGTAGTGTGGCCAGCAAAAACGAAATTATCCACCAGCCAGCCATGTTTTGGGCAGGGATAATGTAAAGCGCTTTGAGACAGTGTAATGTTGTGAAAATGCACTATATATTATTAGAGCATGCAAACTTAATTGTTTGACTAGAGAGAGTATTGAAAATTCAGTTTTCAAGAGCATGAAGAAAAGTCTTTACCCATCACTGTTGTTGAAAAGCTCTTTTGAAAATAAGATTGTTATTCTTTCTGAACGTCAAGCAACACAGTGTTATTACCTATACATTCTCGTTTGCCTCCTGTTTTTATCAGTTATATCCAGTTTCCTTAAATATTTTACGGTGAAAGTTTTTATTTTTCACCTACTTAAGACGTGCACACTAAGAGTCTTGGATATCGACTGAAGCATCTGCCCGAAAGATGTTACCCAAGACTCTGGCGGGGTCAGGGAAGGTCGACACTCGTGAAGCTGGTGACTGCCATGGTCAGGCCTTATTGCTTTGATGTCTTATTCAGAGCTTGTCAGAGATGCTCCTTTTCTGCTGGGCTGTTTCACTTGAAGGCGGACTGAGGTCCTCAAGGTTGTTTCCATGGGCAAGCAGAGTGCTGGGTTCCAGTGAAATGTGTTCAGTTCTAGCAGGAAGTTGCACCAGCTGCTCGGTGATCTACAGACAGTTGCATTTCACAGTAGTAGGAAATGGTATGTCAGTGTACTTGAGAATCTGAAACTCAAAACCCTGTATACATTTTCACACCGCGGTGCCACTGCATATCTGCAAAGGTAAATTACATCATAATTAAACCTGAAACCCAAAGATCTACGTGGCTGTACTGGCAAGACTAGAAAATCGGACGGTAGCAACAGCCGCCTGCTTGTATAGCAGGGGAGCAATCAGGGAACCTACCAGAGAGAGAAAAATGTGAGCTGGTTGTCTTTCACAGTATGTAGTTCTTGTTTTTCCCAAATAAAACTCTCGTTAAATGTAAAATATAATAGTAAGATATACATTTTAACAGTTTGTCGTTTCACTTCAGTAATCTGCATTTAAACTGCTCTTACATCAGTGGAAAATATCTCAAGGAAAGTAAGGAAAATTGTTTGGATCTTGTGTCAAGTTGAGCCAGTGATGGTAGCAGAGCTGCAGTGGCGCGGGGAGTCATCGCAGGCCGGGCAGATTCCGGGCACCACGGCGACACGGAATCCATGGCTTCATTCAGTTGGCATATATTCCTTCATGAATATATGAAAGATGTGCTTTCTATCTTCCAAAGCGCCCGAATACATTGGACTTTGTGTCCTCATTTATACTGCTGCCTTTTATCTCATGTCTAGTAAAATGTGGATTTGTCTAGTTTTTTTGATCTAGCATTAGCATTCAACTTCATCTCCTTTTCACAGTTCACATTTATAACCCAACTTAGCAAATTAGCGCCACTTTTCGCAACTCCAGCCAAATAACACAAAGAATGGATCTTTTTCAGTACATCACCATCTTACTGTGAAAGCCCTAGATGTGCTTCTTCATTATTTTGTAATGTGAAGTCGTAAATCCAGCCTGGTTTGGCCACATTTGTTTCTATTCAGTTTTTTTTCCCTTGACATTGCCGTGGTGTGTGATGTCTTTGCAAGAGAGAATGTTATTTTTTTTGAGTTTGCATTCTATGAGAGGTTAGGTCTTTCTCATGATTTCAGAGGAAGGTCAAGCTAATGAACAATAAAGCTATTTTTTCTTGATCATTCTTATTAAGGGTGCCAGTAGTCCTGGAGGGTACTTTGTAAGAAGGGGAAAAGCTGTAAAGTAGTTTTTTCAGCCAGCATGACTTTTCTCAGAGGTTTTATTGGTAACTCAGATTTGTGCTGGTTTCAGGAGACAGCAGCGATTGCCAGGAGTTGGAAAATCCCAGAATCCTCAGCAGCAGCAGCTGCCACTACAGCCGCAACCGCCACAGCAACAACAACCGCAACAACAACCACAACAACAACAACCACAACCGCAGCAACATCAACAAGCACACCAACAGCAACAACAACAAGTACACCAACAGCAGCAGAACGCCGAACACTCGGCAGCCAACACCAAACAAGTCCGCGAACATGGCCGTCAGTTCCAGAACCAGGGTTTCCACCCATCCGGACGCCTCCACTGCTACAGTCAGAACTGGCGCTGGCATCAAAACCAGAAGTACCCAGTGACGGTGCTAGGGGTGGGCACTGATGACAAGGGAGCTCTCAGAGACACCAAAGAGACTGACAATGCGAGGGTGGAGGAGCCGCCCCCATCCCGCGGAGAGTCAGTGGCCGAGCGTGGCCATGGCGACCGGCTGGGGCGCACCCTGTCCACGGAGGACAAGCACGTGGAAAGCTACCCAGCAGGGCCCAAAGTCAGCCTTCTGCAGTCATCCAAGGAAAGGCTAAGGCGCAGGCTGAAAGAGAAGGTATCGCTGTGCCTGTGTGAGCACGCCTGACCCTGCCGCCTCACTCTGGAAGCTCATTGCTGCAGCATTTTTAATGATATTTATTCTGTTGTCTGTTGTATTACTATTCATATGCGTCGTACCTACACTAGGACTTCCTACTACCTTATTTTGTTGTGCGTGTGGACAATCGCAGTAAAGTTGACTTCGAGTTACACATATATGACGTACACATAGTCAGAATTAAATTGGAATAAAAATTCTGAATTAAAATTAGTGTCAAGGGGCCCAGTACGTTTTCAGTTTTAAGGGAAATATTTATTATTCACCTGTGTGTTTTATTAAGTTGAATACAGAATCCAGGATTTCTTAGAGGGGACTATTCATATTTTAGATCTGTTTGTATCTACTGCAGTGTCAGGCGTCAGTGTTATTTAAAATTTTATGTTGTTTTTTTTTTGTAGTTTCTGAACTTTTATAAGCATGAGGTAGGAAGCACATTGATGAAATAGGAGACTGGTGTACTCTGCTATGCATGCTCCACGCTCATTATCATTTTAGCGTTTCTTAATTCGGAAGTAGACAGCAAAGTTAAAAAGACTACTTAGAAAGATTTATAGATGTATTACTAAATGTATTCATTACAGAAATCTAACCCATAGTTTGCTGTTTGGTAATGGGAGTTACTAAATCTGTATTTAGTAGAGATTTTATTTGGTCTTGGGTTCAAACTTGCTCAGGTTTACGTGATATTTAGCAATTGTTTGACAAGAAAGCATGACAGTTAAACACCACTGATTTGAATATCTGTTGCTTGTAAGCACTTAGGAGGTGAGCGTTCTGTTTCAGGATGAGATCCCGGTGAAAACCACCAATCGGCAGAGGAACCGCATGGACAAACTGATGGAGATCCTCAACAGCATGCGGAATAACAGCAGCGAGGTGGACAGCCAGCTGACAACCTTCATGGAGGAAGCCCAGAACTCCACCAACTCAGAGGAGATGCTGTCGGAGATCGTGAGCACCATCTACAACAAGGCCGTGAGCGATCGCAGCTTCGCCTCTACTGCCGCTAAGCTGTGTGACAAGATGGCACTCTTCATAGTTGAAGGCACCAAGTTCCGTTCCCTGTTGCTCAACATGTTACAGGTAGGACAACCAAAAATGGTCCAGAGTGTAGCATCAACAGCATGCATGACATCGAGTCAGTCACTTACATTAAGCTACAGTTTGGAGAGTATTTTGTTCTGCATAATTCATAACTCAGTATAAAGGTTAACCTTTAAAAAAAGGTTAAAGGGATGAACAATTGCGTTTGGCAGACCAGAAGATGTGGATCACTCTCAAATCCCGTTAAGGACAGGATGCGGTGGCTTCTTAGTAAATCAGGGGCAGTGTCCATTCTTGGATTCCATCCAAACCTGAATAGAGTTCAGATGGTTTTAAAACAATATATATTAAAACCGAATAAATTATATTACATTGTCACGTTTTGGCACCCAATAGTATTGTTATGGAAGCAGCCTAACGTCTCGTCCTTGGTTTTCAAATAGAAACTTCGAGTCAATTACAGTTGCATGTCTTTTGAAGTAAGTTCATGAGATCAGAGGGGCATGTGAGAGGGCATCTCAACAGGGAGCCTGAAAATACTGACAAGAGGAATCCTGAGACCTTCTGAGAGTCTAAAGACGGGTTCCCCAGACGATGGCAAGTTGAGTAGAGCTGAGGATGAAGACTGGTCACCATGACCACTGAGGAATGAGGAAAGGTCTTAAGTTCAACCCATCATGAAATTGGAGATGATTGTAAGGCCATATGCTTTTATTAGTTATTTTGTTTTCTTAATTTTTTGCTTGGTTACGTTTTTTTGTTCTTTTTTGTGAGACATTTTCAGAATAAATGATTCTCGGTACTGATCTCAACTGAAATATATGTACAAAGAACCAATTTGGAGAATCAGTTTGACCAAAATTTTGTGGAGATGCATCATTATTGGATAAAGTAGAGATTCAGTTTACCTCTTAATAGTGAATCACATTTTCTCATTTCTGTGCCCTAAAGGCTGATTCTTACTTCTGCGTCGAGGCTGCATAGTGTTTATGCTGTGGTCTAAGTTTCTTGTCATAGGAAACACAATTTAGCAAGCTTTGTGGTTTTAATGCTTGGTCCTTTTCAAGATAACCCAGTCTATGTTTAAACATCAGTTTACTAGCATTGTTTCTAGGTGAGTTCTGCATGCACTCACTGAGCATAATTTTCATCCTTGCTCTTCAAATCACTTATATATATGAGTAATTTATATATTTTGAACTCCCATTTATTGCATAAACAAATAAAAGTTTGAAAATGTCCTATGTCGTGTAGGCCTAGCGTGAACGGCTGGAACTGTTGCAAAAACAGCAGGCTAGGAAGGCGTTACACTTCTGGGGAGGGTGCACATCAGGCCATGGCATACATTCTGCACAGAGATACAGTATAAATCAGCCTTTACTCCCTTACAACGCAGAGGGTTGGGAAAATAAAGTCACCGCGCAGGGAGATGAAGAGACAAAGTTTGTTGAAAGGTGAAATTGCAGGCTGACCCCCCCCCCACCCAGGTAATCTGCTCGCTCACCTCAGATGACAGCACAAATTGACCGTTAACCTTATCATGTTCTGTATTTGGAGAAGAGCAGGGTGGTGAGAGATGGGTTTCACTGGCGCAAAAGGACAACTAGACAAAGTACTTTGTCAGGCGATGGATGCATTACTCAGTGCAGCTGACCCTGGGTAATGGACTAGTAAATAACTGAAAGACTAAAAATGTTAAATGTACCCTTTCCCCTTCAATTTCAATACTTTGCTGTGTTCTGTAATGTTATTGCAAGATGAAAGTTATTCTCACCCAACGAGAGAGTAACAACAAATGCAGTAATGAATGGGAATTTAGTATAAGGATGAAAAAATACTTCTTATGAAGTGTTTCAAATGTTTTAAGTAACAGAAGCTAAAGGGTATTTATTTATTTAAAATAATTGAACATGGTAAGTGCCAAATTCATTAGCTACATATTAAATAAATTACAGTTCAGTTATTTTAGCCAAATGCAGATATCTCTCACGAGTTAATCTTCTAATTCATGTAATTGTAGTACAGTATATGCTCTGTTAACATGTAATTGTAGTACGGCATATGCTCTGTTAACATGTAATTGCAGTACGGCCTTATGCTCTGTTAACATGTAATTGCAGTACGGCATATGCTCTGTTAACATGTAATTGCAGTACGGCCTTATGCTCTGTTAACATGTAATTGCAGTACGGCCTTATGCTCTGTTAACATGTAATTGCAGTACGGCATATGCTCTGCTAACATGTAA
>JAODJX010000119.1:17726077-17738865 GCA_026776945.1 Isichthys henryi | reverse complement strand
CCCCCCCCCCCCCCCCCCCCCCCCCCCCCCCCCCCCCCCCCCCCCCCCCCCCCCCCCCCCCCCCCCCCCCCACTCGGCCTGCTATAGTGCTAGTGCCTTCAGGCAGTGGTCTTCACTTCCACCACATCCAGAATGCAGTAGAAAACTATCGCACCATCTTCCTAAGAATGACTTTCAATATATCATGACACTCTTTGTCGGATTTCTTTCAGATGCAGGTTTTCCTGCATAGTTTTAATTTAATACGCGGCCCACAATTAATGTCACAAAGAGTAAATGGATGGACATCTGCTTGGACAGCTATTTTGGGTACAGTTACCATAGAAGTCCCTCTGGCGTCCTTAGACTTGGTGACTAGAATTCTTGGGAAATATGGCCGGTTTTCCTTCTTAAGATCTGACCGCTCTGGCCAGCCGAGGGCTTTCATCTTGGACATCCTATTTGGATGATTCACGAGCGTCAGTCCAAACAGCACCGTGCCCCAGTCGAGGTTCACTCGGACGACCTGGAACGGCTCGCGGCTCCTGTTTGTTTGTGTAGTCTTGTGCTTTTTCAAACATGTTCCTCTACGATCAACAGATCTGACCACAGGCACGGCTCGGCTGCAGAGAACCTCGTTTGTCATGCGATCTTTCATGTAGGATGAGCGCGAGTGACCTGTGGAGCCGGGGCGGACTCAGATTGCATGCTGTCGCGCCGTTAAAGCCTGCAGAAAAAAGCCCATTAAATATTTACATCTACCTTACATTTACATTATATTTACATTCACTCCTTACTTATGCAAAATGTACTATTGGAGCTGTGTCGAACATAACTGGTTTCCCTTTTTTTCTCTTTATTCCCAATAAAACTTTACTGTTCCTTATTCATTACATACTTATTATAGTGTTGCTTTATGTCTAATTGCATTTCTCTAATTCTTACTATTGATCACCTTGCATTTCACTGCAGGTTCCAGTTGGTTTGTATACCTTGCGTGTAACAATTAAGACCTTTGGATCCTTGTGTTTAATTTGCAGATGCCTCTGTCCAGTGCGGAGCACAAAAGAGGTAGATGATTCATCTCAACCATACTTGACAACAGGAACCAGAAAGATGGCTTTAAGGTACTGACCCCCCCCCCCCAACTATTCCTGCAAAGTAAAATGCAGATTGGAGAGTATAAAAACAAATAATGTATATATAATTAAAAATATAAACCTCATCAATGCAACAATAAAATCAGCAGGGACAGCAAATTGTAAATATAGAAATGAGGTAAATATTTGTGTCGATATTGATGAAGACAATGGAAGGGATTTAAAAACCACAGTGTCTAGTTATGTGGTTCTAAGGATTTGCAAAAGTATATTAAAAACAGGTTATACTTTCAACAGAGGTGGGGAATGAAGGTCACGTGAGCATCGTGTCCTGGTGCAGACTTCAAAACAAAGACCTTATGCTGAGATTAGAGTCACACTACTGCAGCATTTGTGGCACAATCCTGATGTTGCCTTGAAGCTCACCGTTCATAAAGAGAGACGAAGTTCATGCACTGAATCCACAGAGCTCTCCTGCTGAGTCTCCCTGAAATGTAATTAGGGGTTAATAAGAAATCCTTAATTTAAAACACAATAATGTTACACCACTGATACCCATAAAATCCTGAACAGTAATATAGTATTTTCCCATTGATTTTGGGAGAATAGATTTCACGTGATAGCTTAAAATTAGTATGCATTTTTTTTTTTTTACTGTATATAACTATAGATTTCTGATGACTTAAACATGAGTAACATATCGACACCCTTGGCTTTTATTTCACTTTAATGGCGTTGGCTTCTGTAGTTGCACAGCTGGATAGTCTGGGGCTGGAGTCATCGGGGACAGGATCGTGCCATAACCTTAGTGCCAGTGAATTAACCTGCAATGCAAATGAGCTATGACCTACCAAGCAGGCAAACTTCAGAATATTGATGCCTCTTTTTTATGGGGTTAGCAGAAAATTATCGTAAACCACGGTCATTTCGTCATGAATTACATGGGAAAATCGTATCCTTTGTGACTGAAATTCGAAACACTGTTGTATGAGTTTAGATTTTTGAAACCGTTTGAGAGCACTCTAAAAATGTGCTTAAATTCTTAATCCCTTGAACAAACAATCACATTATTGGCCCCAGGACAGTGCATCATACTCTAGGTAGGGATAGGGTGTCGGGAAGTTTCAGGCCCCTCCCCCTCTCTGTCATTCCCTGAGTATTACAGAAATCTTTCTTTTTCCTAACCCAAGATCCAAGACAATAAAGGGATCAAAACCCGGGATTGCATTCCACATAAACTGCACGTTTTTTTGAAAATGGACTCTGGATCTCCAAATTAAATATTCATTCTCCATTCCCACACTTAATATTTGACTAAAAATATAGTTTCAGATGCTTTGTATAATTTTTTTGGCAGCCATTTTGTAATTGTGGGACGTCTGGAAAAAAATCAAAGCTGGAATTCTGCTGGAAAATAAATAGTTACTCATATGAAATTCCAATGTAAATTCAGTGTAATATTTCTATTGTAGTGGGTTAAAACAATATAGCATTTGAAAATTACTTTAAAGATGTTTTTAAAATCCGGTCATATGCCTTTTCTCATAAAACATTAGCTTATTTCTATAGTCTTTTATATAAAAATATTTGCAGTGCCTGTATAAAAATATTTGCCCACTACAAGGCCATTCCTGGTGTGAAATGTAGTGGACACGTCCATCACCACAGATTTTTAGATTGTATATTATTGTTGCATATTATTGATAAGTAATTGGAAGAGAGAGAAGTGAGAATGGATGCATTCCTGCCTGTGATCTTTTCAATAAACATCCCTGGCCGGCAATAACTGCAGTACGGTCTTTGCTTTCATTCATGATTCGTGATTTTATGGACTCGGAATGTATGTCCTTCGTAACAATCTATAGATTACTGGAAAGCACAATATTTTCAACTTGCTGATACTTAGTCTGGAATTAATACATTGATTTTGTGCTTTTATAATTAGATATCAAATAGATGTTAAATAGATGTTAAATGACAACAATAATACAACAATAATGACAACTCAATACATTGTCTTTTCTTTTGGAAAACTGAATATGGCGAGATTTAGGATATCAATAGAATCAATAGAAAGATTATAAAATGAAGGTAGAATCATCAATCAACAACATGAAGTACCTTTCTTGAGACAATGCAGGAAAACACTGTAAATCAGCTCTTGTATCTTAGGTAATAGATGCTCATGCTTTTTACAAGGTGGCCTGATGACTCAGAGGTAGCTACTGTGGAGCTGACAGATTTGTGGGTTTGATTCCTGTGCCTGTGGGCTTTTCTTACTCTTGCCCTTGTTCACATGCTTCCCATTTGGGTGCCCCAGTTTTGCCTGGTAGTCTCCATACACATGGTTAGGTGTATTGGTGTGTGTGTGTTCACCCTGCGGATGACTACCTTGCCCTCAGCTTTCGGGGATAGCCTGCAATCCCCCTGTCATCCTGTCCTGTGTAGGCGGTCTGGCTGCCTATTTCACCTTAGGTAACAGACCCAAATATCAACTGTTCCCTACTCAGTGCATTTGGTTGAACATTTTGTCATACCTTTATGACAAAAAAATACATTTTAGTTCACCAGCTAATCAAATTTTAAGTTTGAGTGCACTTTTCTCCCAGCCTACTGGAGCTCTCTGTCCATGTTATACCAAAAATGTGAAAGCAGGGATCAAAAGAAATTTTTGGAAAAAAACATAATTTTCCTTGATAACAGCTTTATGTTCAACAGACCACGATTAAAAGGTAAGATACACAGCATTCGGCTGCATTTGTATGTATATTCCAGCTATTCTGCGTTGGTTTGACAACTTTATAGATGAATGCTTGGAATTTTTTGATGAATTTTAACCATAACATATTAAATTCAAGGCCTGTGGTTTACACAAACGAGCTAATGGGGGGAAAAAAACATACCAGTCTTATATTCATTTAGCATTATTTTTAATTTTGGCATTTCCTTGTTTTGCATTTATATTAAGCAAAGTGCATTTTATTTATTTTTTTTTAAATCAACACATTGCACAATACATAAATAATGATGCATATAAAACGTCTTCATATTTACAAGTAATAATATATTTATATATATATATATAACATAAAATACATTTCTGTTTTTGTTTCACTTTAAATTTTAGTCATTTGTCGAACAAGAGTTCATACTGCCCCCCCTCCCTACTTCTTCTTCTGAAGCCCCTCCCTCAAACAAAAAAAATTAAAATAACAAAGAACTGGTAGAGGAGCTGGGAGAGAGGTTGCCGCTGCTATCGAGTGTTGAATATGACCTCCAGCCAGCAGGGGCAACTGCTAATAAATTGCCGTGTGTAACACTGACCCCAGCCCTTGACGAAGCTGATCTGTACAGTGAAGCCTGTACGAGGCTGCTGTGTGAACTCGTGGTCATTGGGCCGCCGCAGGTTGCCTGCCTTCTCATAATCGAAGGCCTTGATGGAGAAACCGGGGAACACCTTGTGCACCAGCAGTGTCCGCGAGTCGGGATTGTCCAGTGTGGCCGACTTGATGAAGATGGGGTAGCAGCTGCGGTTGTAGACCCACACGCCGTCCTGCTCGCGCGTCAGCTGGATGCCGTAGCCGATCTTGCTGCGAACCATCTGCACCAGCTGGCTCTTGTTCTCCGAGCACAGCTGCCCAAGGCAGAAGCCGTTCCCCTGAGGTAGGTCGTAGAAGATGTCCAGGGAGGGCTCCTGGACCGAGTAAAGGCGCCCGACGCGGGTCTTCTCCTCCCAGTATGCCACCACGCACCAGTGCGCACGCTCTCCCGACTGCTGGCGAGCCTGGGAATCTGGACAGATGAAAGTGGGGAGGCATCGTTAGCGTGGTACACATACAGGCCACGGGCATGCTGACAGTACCCAGAGCACACACCACCAGTAAACACCAGTAAAATGTGATTATTGGTGCTGGGATTCCACTGGCTTTGGATATCTGATTTAGGGGCTCTTCTGTTCTGGGTACAGTTAGAACAGCAAAATTCTACTTAATAACCGAATAAACAAAAAAACAGCCTTCCTTTCAAAACCTTTACATCATCACTATTCAAAATTACTGTACATAACCATGGACTGCCTGGTGTTATACCACTACTCTTCTGATTTTGAACGTAATTTCCGCACATGTGAAGCGTGTCGAAAAGCCCTTTCACCTACACACAAACATCGGCTTCGCATCCTTAAATTTTGCCATCTTGGAAACAGTGGAGGAATTCTTGGAATTCTTACAAGAAAAGCAGCCCAAGACACTGGAAGGCAAACAGGGATGGCGGCCGTGTTTACATAAGCGTTAATGCTTATCTTCTGTCTGGCTTCTTTATTTTCGCTGCAGGCTAGTTAACAATGTTCTGACGTCAAGCGTGCCATAAATCTGTCCCAATCATTGTTTCATGGCAGGTTGCCTCATTCTACATCAGGAAATTATAAGTAATAGGTTTAATATTTCAGTAAGGGGCTAAGAGGGAATTGGAATACTCAAAAAGCAAATAAAACGCGATTCTTTCCTTGGTGGGGGGGGGGGGGTGAATATTTTCGCTTGAAGAACATCAGACAAGGAGGTGATCGCTACTAAATTAATCAATGTGTCCTTTTAAGATGTGCCTTGTCTGGTGTTTTTTTCAAGGTGTGAATCCTGTTAACACACAATTTGGAAAAGGAAGTCTTTTTGTGGGAGTTAGGGGTGTTGGTGCGGAAGGACACACCGTTAACTCACTCAGAGAGAGAAATGGCACAGAGACAGATTGGCGCTGAAGTGGCAGGCAGGCCTTCTCCTTATGCATTTGTTAAAAAGCGCAGGGGCAGATCAGGTTTATACCCTGCAGCCGCCCCCCCCAAAGCAAAAGCACTGCGGCCATACTGGCAGCAGCCGAGTTTCTTCCCCTCTCATGTGCCTCATGTTGCCCTCCTTCCATATCTCTATCTCACAGAAATTTGGCCTGGAGCTTGACTACAAAGGAGAGAGGAGTGCAGCTATGAGTCTGACATGGGAAGTGTAGCTATTTAATTGGCCTGCAGTTCCGCCTCTTCCTCTTCAGCTGAGACTGTCAGCCGTGCCTCAATACCTACTGACCGGATTGGTACGGCCACCTAAGCATAACCAAGGTCCGTGTTGGGAATTTCAGGTCGAGAAGCTACAAATCCAGTCCAAGATTTTGTTTCTACCAATCAGTTGAGCATAAAGAGTCAGAATCGCAGAGTATTTAACTGGTCGGCAGAAATAAAATCTTGGTCAGGATTTGTACTTTCTAGACTTGAAATGCCCAACACAGACCTGGGACATATCAGCGCCATATTCAACTCCGTTCTGTAAGTTCCTCGGCTCTTTTCCTCGAGCTTCTCTCAATATTTACAACATTAAATCTGTCAACTAACAAGCAAATGCAACACTGTATATCAAAGACACCGATCCCGTTGTCGGTGCATGAATGAAGCAGGGGTTTGCAAGGGGCCAACTTTTCAGTAAAAGAAAAAACAAAAAATAAAAAAACCACACAAAAACATGAAAAAGAGGGAAACGTGCACTAAACACAACAGGTGGTGCTTTGAAGTTGACGATCTGAGGAATTCTTTCACATCCAGGTTCATCATATGCACTAAAACCTTAAATAAAAAAGGATAAACAACATCCTCCGTCAGCTGAATCACAATATTGTTCCCAGTTCTGGATCTGTAGCCCACACTTGCTCCAGGCTTTATCTTCGCATTGTTCCAGAGGCATTTGCAGCTCCACAAACACTCCTTGCACTGTGAGTCTTGTAAGAGAGGGAGCCTTGCTGTCTCAGACAATCGCATGGCTTCCTGTCAGGGCTTGTCATGGGTGTGAGGTATCCTCCAGCAACCTGGATGCAGTTTTTTCTTCCTTTTCTTTAACAAACAGAGACCAAGTACAGCAGCCATTCCCGGAGGTTTCCATGAGTTGCAGAAAACGACTCAGAAGTTGAGAAGACCCCTTAGGTAGCATGAGCTGGCCAGGTAAAGCAGAGCCCCCTCCACCCCCAACACACACATACACACACACACACACACAAACGCGCACACACAGCCTGTCACCCCAGCCCCCATCGCCAGGTCACACTCTCACGGTTTGCTGTTCTGCGATTGGCCGGCTGACAGACTATTTTAGTTCGATCCAATGCCTATCATTCTGATGCAGCAGGGCAGGAATGCACACCAGATTAACAGTATTAAATAAGATTATCAGTGTGTGTGTGTGTGTCGGGGGGGGAGGGGGGGGGTCAGAAGCAGACAATTGATGTCATTCTAGGCAATCTGACTGCACCGTCGTCTACTGGGAAGTGAGAACCTCGACTTCAGCGGGGGCTAATTTTGGAACCGCCAAGTCCTGGTTTCTTCACACAATATCCCCTCTCACATGACGCAGACATGCCGAAGACACGCACCATGGGAAAACCTGCTGGAGCGTTTCAGGCAGTCAGCTGCGAGCTATCTGCAGAGACTGGAGGGTGGGGGGGGGTCGGCTTATTCTAAAATTTGGGGGGGTTAACAGGAGCTGTATCAGGGATCTTCTTGGTTCTCGTCGTCCTTTCAGTTTTGCCAAAAATGACGGGGCTCCACAAGATCCTGAAACGTGCCCTTCTGCCACCACAGCTCTCATTCCCACTTCCCACAATCCTCTGGGCCTTGGGCCGGGACTCTCCAGCTCATGACAAGATCAGTATGGCGTTTCCACTAATTTAGTGTCTTGCTCTAAACTGGCACCTTCCTCGGTGTCGTTTGTTTTTGCTGCTGATGTGTCTCTGTTCAGATTACAATGTTAGACCCACTGATGCAAAGTTTCCGGAAAAAAGCATTTGAATGAAAATAAAAATTGGGGGGACAGCCTGCCTCCATATTCTCTATGCTCTGTTTCTTGGCTGTTAAAAATTCTATCTTTTTTTTTTTTAATCGTCCAATTTATTCATGAACTTTGATTCAAGTTTCAACCTGCAATTTGTCAATACTTTGACCAAAGTGACCTGCTGTGTGTAACAACCGAAGGTTAATCAAGTGCTCTGTTGCTGTGGGGATATTGCTAGTCAACAAATTAGCTTGTGACAGAGGCGCACGGGGCGATGGCCTGAGAAAAAGCAACACGCCCCCACGGGACTGGAGACAGCTTGCTGTCTGGAAAAGTTAATGATTACTGCTGTCTGGGCCTACACTGTGATCTGCTTCAGGACTCGCCAACACACAGTCACGCAGCCGGGCAAAATGTTTTTATGGCTAAAATGCCACTGATCCTTTAGAAGAGCAGTACTAGCCAAACATGCCACAAATTACTGACGAGGAGAAATGTACTTTTCTTTTGAAGTGATACACAAAATTTCAGTCTTAATATAAATATTTATTCTCAAAACAAACAGTATATCTGCCACTGCGGCCTGATCCAGATTAGCATACGATAAACAGTCTAGCTAGCCGTCCGCTAGCTGTGTTAGCACATGGAAAACGACATCCCTGTCCTGTTTGCCAGTCTCTGCCCCTCATAGGATGTCCTTTTTTTGAAGTCAGTTAATAAAGGAAGTTCTAATTGGGGAAGGGGGGGGGGAGTTGCAAACAAAGAAGATGCAAGTCCCTTTTCCTTTGTTCCAGAACCAGAAAACCACACCCAGGCTGTAGGAAAGTTTCCAAGTGGGAAATAGCTGGAATTCTTTGGTTGTTTGTTAATACAACTAAAATATGAAATACTATACATGTGTTATGGAAACACCACATATAAAAGACATTTAAGGACATATGATATGGGGGGAAAAAAATAAATTATATTTAGGTAACGCTGCTTCCTAAATACTGAATTAGCAGTTACTCACCTGCAGTGCGAAACATATCCTTCACCAATCACACGCACAAACAGATCTCTCCACACAATCCTACAACCAATCAGTGTGCTTCTTAAAGCCTTCCCTCAGTACAGTTCCACCCTACATCAAGGTCGCTCTCATCATTAAGGCTCCTTCTGGTTCATTCCACCTCCATGGCAACGGAACTAGGAACCCTTCCAGGGGCCTCTCGCTATTCCCGCTGTTATCATTCCGACGCCATGTCGTTACGACCGAGACTGAGAGGGCAGGTAATGTCTCCCAAAGCACAGAAAAGAGGTACAGAAGAGTAACGTAACTCTGACTCGCGACCCGTCCGTCTGTGCTGGGTGCCGGGGCCCACAGCGCAGAGGAACAAACAAGCGTCTGCATTGTTCCCCATCCAGAATGTCAGCGATCTCCGTGGGAACCTCAGCACGGTGCTTCTACGACAACCAGTTCAGCGAGTCAGGCACCAATCCTCCATTGTTTTTAAATAATCTTTTTAATTATATTAAAAATGCCCCCCCCCTCTCCCCCACTACCATTACTTTTAAAAGACTGCAACACAGACTGGAAACTTCAGTCTGATGGGACCATGACATGCCACTGAAAGAAAAAGTCACTGCAAGATGTTATTAAGATAACGGAGCATTGAAACTGGAGCCCCGGTCTGCTGTTGGGAGTAAAGCTCTAATGGCTCGAAAGGAAACGCAAGTCACATAAAACCCATCACGCCAAAAACGCGGACATGTACACACGTTTGTACTCATATCTTTGTGGGGACTCTCCATTGATTTCTATGGGCAAAACCCTACTGCCAACAATGATGAGCTTAACCCCCACCCAACCCCAACCTTAACCATAAGTAACCAAGCAACATACGAGACTTTTTTTTGTTTTTTTAATTGCAGTCACAGATTTTTTAACAATTGAGTTTCCTGAAAAAATGGCCCCCATAACGTCAAAATAACAGGTTTTAAATCACCTTATGGAGACATTTGCTCCTCACAATGTTAAATATACATAACACGCAGACACACAGACACAAGCAAGGTATCCAGTTCTTTTGTTTGATTGTTTATGCAAGCGATTCTACGCAAGAACCCAACGTTTGGTTCTGAGCCCACCAGCTCCAAGAGGCTCCTGGTTTGCAGCCAGGGGCCTGGTCCTCAACACTCAGGTATCTTTATTTCCTTGGGCCACCTCAGCACCATCCTTCACTTTAATGTGCCCGATTCAGGATACTTCCCAGCATTTAGCTGCGAAAAACATCTCAGGCTCCTTCTCTAGCGAAACTCTGTGTTTCTGTCGTCTTCCCTTTCCCTTCTTATGCTGTTCTGGAGCAGCGTAATGATACTGGGTGGAGAAGCAGGGCACAGCCAAAACCAAAATTAACTCCCAAGCAAAGAGCCTCTTTGGCTGCAGGTTCTGGAAAGGAAGTGAAAAGTAATGAAAGATCCTCAACTCAGTCAACTGAGCAACAGGGCTGCTATAAAATTAAAGAGAACTGCTGTTATTCCTGCCTTGCCCCTTTTGAGCAGGGAAGAAGATGAAGAGAAAGTAGTCCAGCTTGGAAAATGGAGGTATACTGCCCGCTGGTCAAGATTTTGAAAGTATCTTCCTGGTTTTTCATTGGATTCACATTCTAAGGTACGTCACCGAAACACTGCAGCACGAGCCTATTTCCCCCTCAAAGACATGATGTCATTTCCTGTGTCGCCCGTCAGCTTTTCCTGTTAACCGAAATGAGCAGGCAGCACATGTGATCCCAGTTTGTTTGGTTTAAGGCATGGAGGGAACATGAGCCGACAGACGCCAAGAGCTGACTGCTGGTGGGGCCCACGGCCCCTGGAGATCGCGACTAGGGGCCTATCCTCTTACCTCGGTGGGGGTGGGGCTGGGGAACACTCCTGCCATGGGGGCAACTTCACAGGAGCACCGGAGGTCACTTAATATGGCTGGCGGAGGAGACAGAGAATCCCTCGAAAGGTAACAAGCCAATTCCTATAGCCGACGCAGGCCGAAGGAAGAGCAGGACGTAATGGTTTAATAATAAACCAGAGACTAAATTTAACTGGCGAAGGAAGCGACTGTGACAGAAGACTTGTGGCTGGGGCCTTGCATGGGTCACTCAGTCCCATTTGAGGATGGGTACAAGCCTTTGGTGCTATTTCACCATGTTCTCTTGCACAGATACCCCTGGGTCACTTTGAATAAGCACCAGCACACATTCCATCATCCTTGACCACCCCCCCCCTCCCCGGTCAACAGTTACATGCTCAAGACACTTATGACTCACCAACCCCCCAGATGAACCCTCTAACCGCAGACTACCAGCATATATACGGGACAGGGGATCTACCAAACGTTCTCGTTCAAGGTGAGGAGGGAGGTCTCTAGAAAGTAGACAGGTCTGCTTTCCTCTCCCCCAGGTCCATATCTACATCAATACCCAAAGGGAGGGGCAGACCACAAAAGAAAATTTGCCGGGTCTAAAATGGCATCCTCCTTGAGGAACGCAGACCCGAAGGTGACGGAGAACCGTCAATTAAAACACGACAACGTCCTTCGAGAACCAGAACCCCCCAGACTCCACGGCTCCTTTCTGCGTACCCGCGATCAGCGGCCCACCCTGGTGGGAGAAGAAGAAGAAGTAGAAGAAAAAAAATGATGCCAGGAAAAAGCCCCGTGTGGCCAGAGGGACTGGAACGCCTTTCGGGGCCAAGAGCTACAGACGGACATAGCCAAGTGGCGGTGTGGCCCTGCGCTCCGCTCCCGCGCCTCCCGCTCCCATGGCTCCGCTCCTGCTCCCATGGCTCCGCTCCTGCTCCTCCCGCTCCCATGGCTCTGCTCCCGCGCCTCCCGCTCCCATGGCTCCTCTCCTGCGCCCCCCGCTCCCATGGCTCCGCTCCCGCTCCGGGAGAGCCTGGCTGTCAGCCCATTTTGCGTTATAGGGTGACACTGTCTCTCCAAGACTGACGTTTAATAACTTCCATATCCGGGACAATAGCGAAATCACTGTTTCCATGTTTTACATACAAGTAGGGGGTAAAACCCCTAGCAGGGGTAGGTGTTAATGCTAAAGCCTTTGATATTTTTATTTCAAATATTTTATTCAAAATGCTGCTAGAATACAATTTAGCTGCAGTTTTCCTCAAGCTACGTAATGACTGGCTTTACTTGCGGTTTCATTAATGCTTGATATATTCTCCAATTCTTGTTAGGTAAGCTATATATTCCAGTTTTATTTACAACGCAGCCTGATGAAAAAAAAAACAGGTCTTACCCTAGTAATTTCCACTAATTACTAAAATAGCAACCTTTAACACTGACATTCAGTTACAGCTGACCCTTCCGTTCAAAGCGAACTGAGAGTAAATACGTAGATTAATACGTTTACTATAGGTCTGAACGGAGCAGTTCGGGTTGGGTCACTCACTCAACAAAACCATGGTACGTCGCCTCTTAAGTAACTGGCACGCTTCGGTTTTGAAAACTATTTTAGTACACAATTAATATGGCCCCTCATACATATTTGTTTATTTTGGAACAGATGATGTATTTCACGCCGTAAAACCTTTAATATTACAAGTAATCGAAAATAATAACGCCGATGAGGAAACGGTCCGTACGTTGAGCATCCGCATTTCGCACATAACAGACTACAAACTGAAAATAAACCAACCAACACTCGTGAACGGGCTGAGGACGGGGAAAAGCCGCGCATGACGCTCCTGTCCCCACCCTGCTCCTCTGTAAATACATCCAGAGAACAACATAAAAAGGGCAGAGTGAGTGAATTAAAGGGTCAGTGCTGGGGCGCCAGGACGAGTGTGCTGCCTTTGTGAGAGCCCCCGGGGAAGCCGAGTTTTCTTCCCCTGCCAGAGAAATCAAGCCCCTGGCTCCAAG
>JAODJX010000119.1:17697881-17724456 GCA_026776945.1 Isichthys henryi | reverse complement strand
CCCCCCCCCCCCCCCCCCCCCCCCCCCCCCCCCCCCCCCCCCCCCCCCCCCCCCCCCCCCCCCCCCCCCGCCCAGACAGGCGAGGGTTATTCACACAGAAGACGCACCATCAACATGCCCAATCTATACATTCTTCTTCTTCAGGTGAAAATAGCACACAGAGAGCATCTAGGAAGTACACAACAGCCCAAGAGGTCAGAGAACATCACACAAGCAAAGAAGATATCCATCCAGCACAACAGAACAGAAAAATCTGTCACTGACTGCACACACATATCATTCACCGCTTTCTACACACAAAAAGTTTCACAACCATTATCCTAAACACCAAACACCCAGGAATTACCAGCAACCTCGCTGGTACAAGTGGGGTCCCCCAGCTGGGACTGATGTTGACGTTCAATGGCACCAACACCTACACTCAAACTCCCCTACGAGCACAGAAAGTAATGCGATATTTTCCCTCATCCGCACAAAGTGCGATTCATAATAAATAAACGGCATCAAGAAAACAAGAATGTAGAAAACATCTTACTGGCCTTATCAGCACAGTGTGTCACCACTAATAGAAATATACGATTCAGCAGGATACACTTAATCAACTCAAAAACAATGAGGGAGACAGGAAAATAGCCCCAGCCTTGAACACTGTATACAGTAAATTTTCTTAATAGCAAGCTGGAGAAGAGGGGAAACTCTTTTGCTCAAAGCCATATTTTTTAACCCTGTGTTCTCTATAGCTTTTATGACCAATAGCTAATTTTCCCCCCTAACTGCACAATGAAGCGTGGTACAAACTATCTGTATATGAGAGATGATGCATAACCATGCTAGAGTATTTCTGACAGTAATTATGAATTGTCAAGCCATTATTTTTAATGTGACTTCATTCCCTTATTTAAAATAGTTATGGTAAAATACATATTTCTGGGATTAATTCTTTAATAAACTACAATAAACTAGAGCTTATTTAATTTATTTTATCGTTTAGTCACTTCTTCAAGCCGGTTCTCTCAATTCTGATGAAAACTGAAGGCTGAGGGACAGCTGGCCTTGGCGATCCAATGCGTCCCTCTCTCCGGTCATCAAACAATATGATCCATCCTGGATCTCCTTTCTCTGGCTTGGAAAACGCAGTGCTCTTTTCCTGGGCATGCCTCTTGGACCACAGGACCGAGAGCGGATCTCTGAGCCAGAAAGTCACGAGAAGCCAGACGGCAGCTTCAAACACTCCATGATTCATGTCGCAGGGAGGGAAAACAAACTCACATTTCATGCTGGCGGATCTGGTGCCGTCCAGGCTCAGTCGTCACTGAGAGGCGAACATACCGAATTTATGTCTGTAAAACCACCTTGTATTCCACCATACTGTTTTCAGGTCTTACGCTATATAAATCGGTGCAAAGACACCAAACATTACTGTATATATGAGAAAAAATTATACTGTTGAACCTTAGGAATCCAACACATCGATCCTATTCCATCTGACTCAAACCATTACACTGATCCACTCATCTACCGATCTCGAAAAATAAAATAAAATATTAACAACGACAATGACGCCAGTACTTCCCAGACATTCACCAGAACGCTTGGACGTTTCATTCAGGGAAGCGCAGCCTGACAGCTCTGAATTACCATGCTTCATTCATGCGTGGAGGATCATGGGACATGTAAATAGCATAGCAGACAGTCCACTCAGGTGACGAGATCCTGCCACTCGTTTCCCGGGGAGCCCCACACGCTCACGTGACAGTGTCAGCGCTGCGTCTTAAAACAAAAATGAAAGTTGCCTCTATGACTTCCCCTTTCTTGCCACTGTCCATTGTTCTGAGGTTTTTTCCCCCCCTCTGTCCTCAACAGCAAGACAGGGAAGCACGGCATAAGTCAAAGACCATGGAAACATTTCTTTCTGTCGAGCTCAGTGAGCTTAATTTCTATTTTCAATTGTATATTAATACTCCATTGAATATTTTTTTATGGAGCTTATCTGTTTTCATTATTCTTTTTTTATATGGATTTGACATAATAATTGTTACTCATACACACAGCACTCTGATTCTATGTGATAAATGATTAATTAAGCCCAAACAAAATCCTTACTAAAAAAAAAAAAAAAAAAACACCCGGAATGTCATTATGACAGTAAAGTAATATGTCCAGGCACATTTTAGTTTTTGCAATTATTTTCCGGCTAAATATATTAAGGATTAAAGTCCCTCAAGTTACAACGAAGAATTGAATATTAAAGTAGACAAAAGTATTGTGGTAATACAATATATTCAGCTTGTTTGAGAGCCAGCAATGTCACATAAACCAGAACAGGATAAATAAGCATATGAATAGCACAGAATTCTCACTGGCCCTAAAAGTTAACATAAAAGAGCCATTAAAACATATGGCGAGCTTCCATTTCTGCACACAGCCTAAATCCACGCTTTCGAATGGGTTATCTAGAGCTCCGCCACTGCCCGCAGACATACAAGCACGCACACGCAAGTTACCCACACAAATGTCTGACAAGAAAAAAAAAAACAGCCATCGGAAGATCAATTCGACAGATAAAAGTCGGCGCAGTGTCTTTGTGCAGTCCCCTGTGTGATCCACATTTCCGATTTCCTCTAAACCAGCCTCCCCCCACCCTCCAGCCATGAGGCCCCGGTCTCCCTGTGCCCCCGGTGCCAGTGCAGTTTATCTACCCTGCCAGGTCACCCGTCAGCCAGAAGTTTGTGCAGACAACCACTCCAGGGTTAGTGCCAGCCAGAAATGGGTCCCGGCCTTGGCCAGCGTCCATGCTATTACAGGGTTCTGGCCGGCCAAAGGCGCTCCGGCTTCCATAAATCACATCTCACGGTGGACCTCGGCTTCATAATAAAGTTTAAAAACTCGACTTTAAAAAAACACGCAGCCTTGCTGCTTAGGCAATATAAAAAGTACAATAATTTTTTAAATGGCCACAGAAATTCTGGAGACATCAAATTTGTTTTATACACACACACACACACACACGTGGACATATATGTATATATTTGTTGTATGTATTTGTATAAAAACAAACATTTTAACCCTTAAGAATTTTATAAAAGTACCGATAAACTAATAGGACGTAGAACCAAACAACCAAAGCCAATGAATAATGCGCTATTCAGATACCATGCCAATGATTTCCTAAACTGAAGGATATATACTATTTGGAGACTGATTAGAAAACTTACCTGGTGGTTTTAAAAAGTCCACGGGGTATCGTGAATAGGGAGGCGGGGGGGACTCTGCAATGAAAAGGGCACATGAGGAGGCATGGCTGTGCGTGAAGGAGAGGCAGAAACCATGATAACACTTGGCATTCTTCTTGCAAACTGTTTGTCTTAGCAGTGAGGGCCGGAGGCAGGGCCTGGGAGGCGGCGATCGCCTTGATATTTAGCAGGCAGATAAACGAGGGGGCGCCTGGCGCCAGTCTCCCGTCTATCTGCGACCGGGGCAGGGAGATACGGGCCCCTTTTGGCTCGGGGAAGTGACTGTAAAAGCGGCAGCAGCCTCATTTACAAACTGTCGCTTATTCCGCCCATTACCGCTGCCTCGCCGTAGCAGGAATTACTCTGAAAACGTGTTTTATACCAAGAGCCCGTTTTACAGCACGATTAATAAAAATCAACATCAGATATTAAAACGTATGAGCAATCGGCGATTTACATTTTGCTCACATTTACTATCTTCACGTGCTCTTCTTAAAAAAATAAATCGTGATGTTGCAGTTTTACGTCTAAGCATGTAATTAATTCACAATAACGCAATATTAAATTGTTTACCAATTCGCAGTAAATAAGTGAATAAGCGAAAAGAACATCAGCGGCTGATCTTAGCCATAAAATGAACAGATATTAATATCTTCATTTCTACTTTGAATCGGAAAATAAACTTTTTTTTTTTAGCTCTTTACAGGCAAGAGATGCTTGATCTTTGATACCGATGTAGTAGTAGCATAAAAAACTGTGCCATGTACTGACATTATACCATCTTAACATCTCCGTATCACATTGGATACGTGATATTAATATCCATATTATATTTGCAAGACACTTACCTAATTCACAAAGCCGACTCATATGGTGCGGATTGCAGCAAACAAGTTCGGGGTTAATTTTCCCATAGGATTCACAGCAAGAAAGCCTCTTTAATTCCGAAGAGTGCCTGAGATCCGGCCACCTGAACACTTTATAGAGCAGCAAAGGGAGCGAGTACGAGTGCTGACCCAGTTTGGAGTCCACTTTGCCGGGCAGGAGAAGACAGGGGCTCCTGACGCCCCCCTTCGACTCCACCGCCTGCAAAAGCGCCTCTAATTGTTTTTCTTTGATCTTTTTCAGGATCGAGTGGGTCAATACTTTTAATTCAGCCTCCGCTCCAGGGTTAGATTTGGAAACCTTAGTCGATTTGCCCATGCAGCAGCCCTTGGATCCATGCGTTCGAGTATCCGCCTCCCCGTCGCCCTCGACAGGCGCACGGCTCCTCCAGAGTCGCCGGACGAGCCCCGATCGTTTGGTCCTGAACATGCGGGACGAAAAGAGGGTTTCCCGGCTAAAAAACGAGCATGATGTCCGCAAATCATGAAGGATCCGGGATCCGAGTCCAAGCAAAGACAAGCAGCCTGAAATGATCGTACGGAAAAACTGTGGACTCGAGCAGCTAAGACAATCTGTAGCATAAGCCAGGCTTCAGTCTAAGATATATCCCTTATACGAAAGGACGCTTTCAGAAATTTGCTAATGTGCACCGATGATATACTTTGGGGTAGTTGCAGAAATAATAATACAGATCGTAAATACATGTATCTTTTAAGTTATAAACATTTAGTCGGACAGCTACATAAACTGTACATACACGCAAAATACTGTTCAATGCAACTGCAACATGCAGTATACAGACTCCACTGGTAATGTTTAGCTAATTATAGCTAACTACAATAAACGCTACATTCAGTCATGCACTTTCTTCTGAATGATTTCAAACACTGTAATGTGTATTTACGTATACGAAATCACGGCATAAAGATTACTATAGTGCCGGTTGGAATTTTTTAAGTAGGGTTAAAAAAATTATTGCACAAAGAAATATATCCATTCATAGCCAAGCTTGTCCTGCATTCATAAAAGAAAAAAATTAAATCCACAAAATCTTCCAAGACGCCAGCGAACCTTAACCGGTGCAACAAAGGCTGCTGTCTGTCTCCCCCCTTGGCTTTTAACAATTATCAGCTATATCCGTATTGCGATATTCAGATCCGCAACAAACATTGCAACTGTTTGCAGAAACCAGGGGGATTCTTTCCAGCAGAACAAAAAAAAAAACGCTCAAGCAAAATCCAAGACTAGTCAAAATCAATATGATCGAACAGAGTACTCGCGTTTCCTATAAAGACCTTTATATTTCGTCCCTTTAAGAGCGGTGCATCTTTTACATATGATCTGTTATATATCCTTATTCCGACTCATCCGACTTCTTTTAGCTGAAGTTGCCGCGCCTGTGTATATAAGGAAAAGCAGAAAGTTGAGCGCGTACAAAGAGGCGATGCGATGTGGAGAAGCGCCGATGGCCGAAGTGCCCTCGCCTCCCCCGGCCGCCTCTGCGCGCTCGCAGCCGCCGCGGCTCCACTGCGCATCGGCGCGCCCCGTCACGTGCCTGTCTAGACACTCTGTCGCTTAAAAAAAGTGATTGTGTTGCGCAAACAAGAGATCAAGTGGCTCGCCGCTAGATAGAGAGAGAGAAAAAAGTTACATTAGTTACAGAACTAACTTGTAAATAGTTATTCATTAACAGAAAGACGTTTTTAAACGGGAAGCACGTAGGGGGCTCTCAGCATTTTTATAGTGAAGGAGAAGGGGGCGCCAGTTTTACAAAGGTGAACGCAACGCTAAATTGAAGTTTAAACTTGTTTCGCAGTTCATGATATTAAAGAAAATACGAAAAATATTAGTTTTGAGAATCATGCATTAAAAATGTGGGTTCGGCAAAGATCACTCACAAATTAAAAACAATTTTAGTGGGATAAATAATGTTAACTATGTGCATAATTCAGTTTTGTTGTTTATTTGTTTATGTGTCTGTCTGTCTGTTGTTACAGATGATAATTCGAAATGATCTATGATCTTTATTGAGTAATATAAAAAAAAACATTTATAAGCCTAGATCTGGTTTTGTGGTTGTTTTTTTTTAGTATAATTCTATTTTCAAGTCGTGCTTTTACACGTTAGTCTCAATTAATAGCGTTTTCGCCACATATACCAGTACTCAGTAGTTTAGCTGTTAGACAATAGTTTCTAGTTTCGCATTACCAATAACTTGGCATGTAAATATTTGCTTATTTTCCCCTTTGAAAGGAATATTATGGAAGGTGCACTGGCGGCACTTTTTGCATTTTCGTGTCAGACAGCCCAGACAATGGGGTGATCCTACAGGCGCGTGCTGTGGCAGAACCTTCTGGAGCCGGTGTCCATTAACCTAATTGTTTCCCTGACAGCATCGAGAAAGAGACGAAACAAGGAAATGGTTTCCTCGCCCATCAGCGAACAGGTCTGCAGCTAAAGACGCGATTCCCCTTCACTATAACGAATACACCTCAGAGCATTTAAATGACATTTAATTCATGCATGCATTCATTCATATGAAAAGCTTGTTGATCTTGCCTATTAATTTTACCGAGTAAAAATACAACATTTTAGAAACAGCATGAAATTCCGCTGCGCAGATTTATAAAGGTAACTCCTAGTATAAAACGCAATAAAAGTAATATTATCCAATTAACCCACATGACAGCCACAGATATGTCTAGAGCGTCAATAAGGCCAGATGGCAGCGTGCTGCCTGCCTGCCTGCGGCGCTGAGTTTCTCGGCGGGGCGGACTGAAGCAGACGGGGGCCGCCGGTAACATCTGGCCCTTTAAGCGGCCCGGCGGCCGGCCGGCCGGCCAGACAGAGGCCTCTTGTGCGACCGAAGAATGCAGCTGTAGTCTAATTGTGTCTTAGACAGTAGGCGAGGCGCAGTATGTTAATATGGGTGCCAGTCAGTGTCGCTGCAGGCCAGTGGGATGGATGATTATGATGATGGGATATGTGCGCTTGGGAGGCGCCGCCAGTCAATGGCTCTCGCTCCCATTGTTCCCAGATTCCCCACTGGCGCCGCAAAAGAGCCACGTTCAACAAGCGAATAGCGGCGTTTAAGGTGGTCTGGAAGTGATCACACACCACGGCAGGCAGAAAAAACTTCTACTACAAAAAAAAAGACGTTTAGCTAATAACCTAACCGCTACCGGAGCGTCTTACCCGTTTTTGGGGTTGATCACATAAATAACTGAAGGTAGCGAATCTTATTTATTCTATTTATAATTTAACGGCGGAGCTCCATTTATCAAGTTTATATTCATTGATTTAGAAAATTACCAAAACAAGAAACAAGCATGTGAGCTCGGCTTACCGAATAAACAGCCTAAGTTCTAATTTATTATAGTAGAGAAATTGGACCTTTCTAACGTCTCGCACATAAATAATGGAATTATTTAAGCCATTCCTTCAGGACCACACTCACCGAAATACATTAATTGAAATATATTCCTTCAATTAAACCGAGTGGTTGTTGTCAAACGTCACACTATAGTCGACAGGAACAATAATTAGTCCTAAATGCAATAATACAATATTCCTCTAGTAACTTTACAAGAATAACCTATTGCATTCATATTTGGTATAGTCGCTAATGGTTTTTAAATTTGATGCTTAATGAATGCATATTATATATATATATATATATATATATATATATATGTGTGTGTGTATATATATATATATGGATATATATGTGTGTGTGTGTGTGTGTATATATGTATGTATGGATATATATGTGTGTGTGTGTGTATATATATATATATATGTGTGTGTGTGTGTGTATATGTATGTATGGATATATATGTGTGTGTGTGTATATATATATATATATATATATATATATATGTAGCTGACGCGTCTAATTGCAAATCAGATAGGTTACAATATAATATGCCATATTTAGAATGTTTATCTGCTGGGTGTTTTAACTGAAATTGAAAGGTCATGTCAACAGGTAGCTACTTCTTAGGTTCATAAGCACTAAAACTAGCTTGTTCTTTACATGAAATTCATTACTTACTACTTAAAATTCCTGGACTCAGGCCATGACACGTGCCAAATTAGTTTCCATGACGACTGCAGTAGATGCATTTCTTGTTCCTTCCTGTATATATTGTTATACTATCTTATATGATGTGTTTCCAAAAATATAAAGTATGACTTGTTATACGCTACAAAATTCCAGATTTTTGTTACAGTAATAGTGTTTTACAAATTATGATGCTTTTGAGTAGATTAAAGTAGAGATTTATATTAGGGAAAAAAAACACATTTATATAAATGATACTGTTCTAAACCTTTTTGTTTAGTAAGAAAAATATAGGCATGTAATATATCGTGGCTAGTTATAGCATAAATCTATATTTTTCTTTTTGAAAGTGATAGGTCATTAGAATCCATTTTCTAGGTTGTGTAACTAATTTTACTTATTAAACATTTGCACTTTTTTTCACAGCTGATGAGATTAATGGTGGCAAATATGAACTCTTCAGTTAAAAATTCTACACCAAACTGAAGAAGTGACAAATGTCGATGTGTATTTCTGCATGCAGTACTTCAGTCTTTTATCATTGCTATTTATCTTATATTGTGCAACAAATATTGAGTGCAATACATCAGCGGGATACACATAGTAGGGTTTTGCAAAACAGGTTTCTGCAGAAGTGTAAATGGATTTGTTCTGAAATGAGCAGAGCCACAGGGCCTGTGTAATACCGTATTCATTGACCCTTTACTCCGCTTCTTGTCATCCAAATCTGAAATGAACAACAGTTTAGATGCATTAAAAAGCTAAGGAATGAGAGCATCATTAGTGTATTACTTCCTAAAAGGTGGAAATCCCCTTAAAACTGCTACACATACAAGGAAAAGTAGACGGAGCTGACTGGTTGCAGCTTCTTCATGTGACAACTTTACAGGTAAACATACCCTATTCACGTTACACCTTGCATGACGGATACAGGCACAGACAAATATGTAACACATGAGGGGTGAAATAGCAGTACGTGCACATGATCTTAGCTTGATAAGTGGCTATTTAAAATAAGATTAAAACATATTTGAAATCATTAACTTTAAGCAAACCCTAAAATACATTTTGTTGTTAAAACGAGAAACGGCAACAACAATAACAATGTTATAAAAAATAACTGAAAATAAAATATTTAGAGGTGTTTGTGATGCATCGGTTTTCTATAGCATCTTATACCTACATTTGTGACATTTTTAAAACAGGCTATCATTCATTTAATCATTATTTTATTTATAACGCGAATAGCTCTTTATTTGCCAGTCCAGCAGCCCACACTTTACTAGGCTGAAGAATATTATAATGCACTGGAATAATCACTTGGTTACCCTTGGATACAGTGTTACGGATAATGACTTGAGCTTTAAATAGGGGCTCAAAGAGTAAATTGCTTTGTTAGGGACATACAGCAGATGGTATCTGTTAAAAAGAGCATAATATGCAAAGGGGAGAAATGCGTGTTTTTAAACCTCAGCAACTTATAGTTATAATTTCAAAGGATGACGCGATGGGTGTGCAACAATCATAAAATAAAAGAAACAATATTTCAAAAGCAGAATCAACAAGTCTGACACAACACCTATACACATTATGCATATAAATATATTTAAATTCTCATCATGGTCTTCTTAAAAAAACACCAAAATGTCAATATAAACATGTTGCATAATTAACACATTTAGAATAACTCTGCAGCATTAATCATACAAGAATTATCGCTGAAAGCTGCCTCACCTACGTCCCCATTTATAATCTTACAACACTAAACAGTGCAATTTTGCAGGGTCAGAAGGTTGCAAGTATTACATTTCATAAAAGGATTATTTCTCAGACTATGAAAGCCAGCAATTGCATGACATCCAACGGAGGCCCTGGAACACAGTCAGCCTTTGCTTTGGGGCAGAGCAGCAGTTAATTGGCTGGCCAACACCCATGTTCAGTAACTGCTAATCTCTCTAGTACTGTAAAGCAAAATGGAATTTTACCGCCTTTCAATGAAAACACACGTATATGTGGGGAAAGACAGCATTTGTTCAGATGGTATTTTAGTTACGGTTTTCATTTTGCAAAAGCATATTAAAATAATCAATTTGCATTTATCTAAAAAAAAAAAAAAAAGCACAAGTTCCAAGTAGAAAGGCAGCCATAACTTCCGAGAACAGCTGCTGTCACATTAATATACAAACTTTGCGAAGAGGCTATATTTTTAGTATCTAGACAGACATTCGAGCTAGTCTATTCCTTGCACAATTTCTAAACCAAAATACATAGAAGTTGGAGTTACGCAACCTTTCCAACTGGGGAGCTTTGTTTGGTGTAGCTGCGTGACAGAAGTCGACCCCTGACAACCTCCCCAGTGAGACCTGAATGGTGATTTTAAACTCCCTGCAGAGTTTATGTGCATGTATGCCCGTTTCAACATACACATGCATATATTATTTACATTTTTAACCAAATAATGAGCACTTACTATTATTACCAGTACAGTATAAATGAAAATGTATGACACCTGAAAACAGGACCACGCTAAAAGGCATACATGTGGACGCACTGCACGTTTCAGTCATTCTAACTACATTGTGTTTCTTTATTTCCAGTTCCATCGTCTGATTGGCTGTGGTCCCAGGAAGCACAGAGGGGAGGGAGTGTGCGCTGCTTATAAATGACAGCATGGTGCCAGCACCCTAAAGACATGCAAGGTCTGAGAAAATGGCTCTTACACTTACGCCTCACGCTGGACGTTAGTCCTTCTGAATGATGCGTCAGTAGCAGCAAACACACACGGATAGTCAGAAGTCCAGTAGCTTCGGATGGTCAAATTAGCAGAAAAAAGGGCCACAGCTTTAATAGAGTTATATTCCATTCTCCTTATTCGGTACAGTGATTGACTGATCTTAAAGTCACTCCCTGTAAGCAGAGGTCACCATGCAGAGGAAGCTGTAGGTGGGATATCAGTCTGTTTCAGGGACGGCACCTAGATACACTCACACGTCAGGGCAATTAAGAAAACCCAATTCGGCTAACTGCATGTTTTAAACTGTGAGAAGACCCACGCGAGCATGCAGAGAACACTGGAAACTCAACTCCATGTGAACAAAGTGTTGTCCTTAAAATAGCCAAGCAAGGGCATAGAAAAAGCAAGTCAGTTTTAAGCCAAGATTTAAATGCAGCTAATGGTGGGGGCATATCGAAGGTCTTCCAGAAGTTGGTTCTAGCAGAATAATAGATGGTTCAGCGTCTTTAGATCAAAGGGATGTAGCAGGCTTGTATCCTTCAACCGGATTAGAAGAATATGCTGGATGAAAACCTTTGAGTGATTTATACACAAGCAGCAGTATTTTGTAACTGAAGGGCATGTAAAGATCTAGAAATTGGTGCAACACCCTCAGATCTATTTGCCCCTGTAAGAACTCCAGCAGTAACTCAAATTCCCAGTGACCAGAAGATGTATAATGGTTTCTACGGGAGGCCCGTTCAAGAGATCGTTGCAGTCGTCCACCCTACTGAAGACACATGAACGGATGAGCTCCTTTAATTCTTGTTTGGACAGGAGACCCTCTAATTACGTCTTTTTCTGTCTGATTTAGTTATTGCTTTGATATGGACACCAAAGCCAAAGTCTGAATCCACTGTGACACCAAGAATTTCTGACGTCTGTTTTTACCGACTTATTTTTAAACCCCTGGAATGTAGCGAGTCAATCAGAACTGCGGAGAAACACAAAATGCGCAATTAAACATTTCATCCATTAACACATGGATGCAAATTAAACAATGGATGCAAATTAAACGACGGAGGACAGAAACAACAATAAAGAGCTAAAGAAAAAACCAAACACATTTATTATTATAATTTAATTTAATTTTCAGTGCTGATCATTTTAATAAAACCAAAAAAAGGTTGATCAACAATACTATCAATATATGGATATAAATATAATAATTTACTATTGTTTTTATGATATTCAGTTTACCATTGTGATGTATTACTGGACTCGGTTGTATGTTAGAGAAAAACACCACTAAAATGTGAATGTATCCCTCTACTGTAATTTCCTTAGAGTATGCTTTGCATACGCATTAGAGATATTTCAACAGATAAACAAAACACTATCTTTCACTGGAATATTAATAACAGGAGAATAATTCCACCTTTTTTTTTTATTGATGTTGGTTTACAAAGATTTAAATTAGCAATACATTACAATCAGGAGGAAGACAGGTAAAGCATTCTTAAAGATTTTAAATGCCAGACTGGCCCCTCACATTCTTATAGCTGCGATGTGCTGAAAATAAATTAAGTTTTAAAGACTTCAGTTTGTACATGTACAGAAAATAAGACACCAAGCCTCCGTTGTTGATCAGGTGCACAGCATCCCTGTTGTGTAACAGAGATCCGTATCATCGCCTCCATGTAACTAAAGCAGATGTCCCTCGCAGCTTTCCGTACCAAATGTTATATAACCTCATAAACCATATTAGGGCATACACTTTCTTTTCACTCAACCTGACTAGTCTTACTGCAGGGAAAAGGAGGGGTGGGATCACAAAAAACACCCACTCTCCACATCCTCATAGTAAAACTTACTGAAACAAACATGCTTTTTGTAATTGTGTATAAAAAAACATAAGTACATGCACTTGCTGAGTCGTCCCCCCCCCCCCACTTGGATTGTGTAATGGCTATATGTACAGATCAAGTTTAAATGAATAAAATTCTGCCCCCACTTTTTTTTTTTAAAAGCTTGTGCAAACTGGGTATACACCAAGGGCTGGATCGATAAGAAGAGAAAATATATAATAAGAAAAGGCGATTGGCTAGGTCTGTATCTGACATTTGGGGTATGTACCACTCAATAGTGTATTGATATGAATAAAATAAAATAAAAAAAAAATTCTCCACTAAACTATTATTCCATAATTAAACACCTTCTACTAGACATCTTGCCTCCTGTAATAATGATCTTTTATTAATAAAACCTGCATTTGATGCCATATGTTTGTCAGCTGCACTTAGCCAAATATATGATCATAAGAGGAAGGAAAACCAGTGAGGCTCCCATTAATGTTTACATGCTTTTTTTTTTTGGTAACCTTAGACATCAGCGTAGGAGCTGACTTACTGGTTGCCCTCCCCCCTGCCCCACTCCAGTAACCCTATCGAGCCAGTGGACCAGTACCGACGCTCAGTGTGGCAGAAGTGTGGCTACCTGTTCAGTCTACCCGGGAAAAGCGGTGTGCAGTAACGTTTCTGGGTTGGTGCAGCCAAAAATGAAACATGAACCCCCCCCCCCCCCATGATCCATTTTCTGCAGCTAAAGGCACCTTCCAAAGCCTTGTAGAGACACAGCTGAGTGTTTGCTCACATTCAGGCATAGCTACACGTTACTTGGAAATATAAACCCCAGAACCATCTAGCCGTACCCCCCCCATCTCCTCCAGTACTCTCACACATATATTCACACAAGCAAAGTCAGCTGGAATCCATGCTGAAGAGCTCAATGCCTTGGGGGGTCCAGTGGAGCCCCACCCCCGAGTTGAAGACCAGGGACCAAACATATGGTATGAAGAAGTCTTCAGGTTGATCCTCTTCCACATACTTGAACTTCAGCTCTGGAAACTTCTACACGGGAATCACATGAAGGCTGGATTAATACAGGTTTTATTTTCACCCGATTCACACAACGGGATTATTTAGTGCAGTAATCTCAGACTTGAGCTTCTCTGCATGTGTAGTTCCTTAACGACTGCCTACTTTCATGACTATTTTTTTTTTTTAAGCTTTCCCTTGATGAGATGATTTCTTTGACCTTTTACAGGAAAACGGCCGAGCAGACAGTGTATACAGTAAACGTTGTGCTGAAATGTGCTTGACATTTCTGCTTAGTTACACTGCATATGCAAACAAAATTACCGCATGTATAACAAACCTCTGTGACTGGTTATAGTATAGGGTTAGGGTGAGCCTGGGGTGAATCTCAGGAGACAGGATGTACTGTATGGGGCAGGGAGATGGGCTGCCAGAGCATCACACAGCACACATTCACATTCTCTGGGTGATTTCGAGAAACACATTTATCGAGCCACATGTCTTTGCAAATTGGGAGAAATGGGGAGTACGGAGTGCACTTGGGATCGAACAGGAAAAACTCCACACACAAAAAGTCAAAACTGGAATCAAACCCACAGCCGTAGAGGAAAGAAGATGCAGGTACCACCCATATTGACTTTTACTAAAACCCCATAAATTATTTTATGTCTAATTTTATTTATTGCTTTAAAGAATAATATTCATAATCTCTAGATTACCTGGTTTTAGTATGTTATGAGATACTTAATTTTTAACATGAAGTGCACTGTTTTGTTTAAGAGATACCTCACTTTCCAGAACACAGAGGCAGGGTATATTTAAAGGGGGGAAAAAAAATCAAATTTAAGAAATTATTAAATGTGACAGAATGCAGCAGTTTCATGTGGAAGCCGCCTCGTAAAATTATCAGCTTCTGAGGTAATAGTCTTTAAATATTGAGTAACTTATAATCAACTACCTGTCTAAGAAAGGAAACAAATTTGTTCAAGATTGTCAATGTTAGAAAAACAACCAGTCACAGATTACACAATTTCTTCTTGATCTGGAGGGAACACGAGATTCCCTAAGCATTCAGATGGGGGCTCATTCAGCCAGTGAAACGGTGAGCATGTTATAAATTCTGACAGGATGTTATGCCATCAAAAATTTCAGTGGAGAGTCCAATTTCTGAGAGAGAGCTGCCTTTCGTTTCAAACAGAAATTCCACTTCTCTTTGCATGGAATCTTTTATAAATCACCTGCCTTATTAGTACCTGACTCCCCCACTTTCAATAATAGAGATAAGTCATATAATAAAGTCATAACTGACACCCCCCCCCCCCAAAAAATAAATAAATAAAAAAAATAACATCCTTCTCGAAAATATTCCAAAACTCATTCATTTTCAAAAGTAATTTCATCCTCAAACAACACATTCTTAGAGGTGGCACTTTATGAAGAGAAGTGAGGATTCCCCAGTGCCATTTGGACAAACCCCTGAGTGACACAAGGGGTATATGCAAGCTGCCCATCATGTTACCATAATTGCACTATGCTGAAAGGAACTCGTCTAACAGGGAGATCCACAAGAAGCAACACAAACCCTGCTCTATTATTCATAGCCTGCCGGCTGCAATGTACACTACATCTCGGCACATTCTGGCAAAGGGCAGACAGTAGGAAGATGGCTGGCTTCATTAATAACAGCAATATCTTGTCATACCCACAATGTTGAGTGCGCCTAGAGTTATCCCACTGAGAGTAACTGTAAAAAACAGCATATAAATATTCATTGCCAACTCACCTCTTCTCTATTTTAGCACAGTACAGCCTCAGAGCTGGAAACGATGAGTAATACCCAGCACGGCATATACAGCCTGAATATACCAATAACTCACGACAGAGAAATCTCACGGATGACAAAGGCAGCTTCTGGAACTCGCATGATAGGAAATGATTCTTGAAATCTGGTAAAAGCAATATTTATTTTTTCATTCATTAACAATTAAATTAGGTTGGAGTTTCTCAAGTGGGCAGTAGATAAAGCCGTCAGCTGTCGGATTTTAGTCAAAATTGTAGGACGGGCCAAAATTCCCAATTCGTTACTGTGTAGCTCAGAAGGTTATGAATCTGGCCCCCTGTCCGGAAGGTTGTTGGGTAAAATCCCTTGGTTGGCAGAGTAATATCAGCACTGGGCTTTTGAATAAGGCCCTTAACCCCATGTGCTACAGGAATGCTAGATGGCGACTGACCCTGCACTTTCCTTACTCGTACGTCTCACTGGACAAAAGCATCGGCTGAATAGATAAATGTAAATAATTTTAATTGTTTAATTTCATTGTTAATGCACATATTGCAGCTGATAATGTATTACCAGAAACTTGGAATAGTTCAGGTAATTTTATTTGGATGCCATTTGAAATTTTACGTAACATAAGAAATACTTCCAGACTTCAGCTTTCCTAAAGTGAAACAAGAATTAAGGTTTTCGAACTTTAACTCATAAAGGCAAAGCGCATAAAGATCAAGTCAGATGCATTAAAGCCGAGATTCTAACAAGGACATCTACTTCAACACAGATTGGAAAAAAGAGAGCCTGCACTTAAGCAAACTCTTTCCACGCAAAGATAGGAGACAGAGGGGTTAATGGGAACGATGGGGACGCCAGGGCGTCTCTCTCGCAGCTCCCAATCTCCAGTTTGAGGCTTTTAAAGCTTTCATGGAAAATGGAGGCTTGTCCCACAAGGACTGGGGGAAAGAAAGAAAACCATACAGAAAAAGCAACACATCTGAGGTGAGGCCGAATAAAGAGAGACAGCATCAGAGGCTCTTCCAATTCGTTATTTTTCTGCTTATCAAAACACGGGCCAGCGTGGTGATTCACACTGGGAACACACAGGGCTGCAGTCCCACGATCTCTAAGTCCTGGAAAACAACAGGCTTCCTGAGTAAAAAATGGCTAATTGGTGAGAGGTCGTCATGGTGGTGTAGGGGGAGACGGCTCAGACTATGAAAGGCCTGTCCGTAGGGCAGCTCCTGCTCGCTGGAGCCAGACTGTCTATTGCTTATCACTGCAGACCAAAGGAGTCCACACCAAACAATACATTCCACGGCCGCTGTTCCTGAAAGTCACTGGGCACAGAGTAACAACACAGGCACCTCTCTGGTGATAATGAAAATGAAAGCCCTTCTCCAGGCAGACAAGCAGACTCGGCCTGGGTGCTGCCACTGTTTTTGCCCGGAGGGAGAAGGACGATCAGACATAATGGGGGCAGTCGGGACAATGCCGCCAGAGAGACGCGATTCAAGCTTCCAAAAAAGCTTCACCGCCTTCTGTTTACCTTGTCGATCATGTATCTGAGGATCTGTTTATTCGGGCTCACAGACCAGATTTACTACCCAGGGAAAAACAAATGTGATAGTAGCTAAAACAGAGTGAATTAATTCATTTTTAAAGTACACAGTTAGCTATGCAGATGATCATTTTTTATTTATCGATTGTCACCCAAATATGACATGACATTCGCACGAGTGACCAGTTTTCCCCACAAATAATAGCAGAGACACTAATTCTAGAAAATAAATGTCTAGTTCTTGTGATGTGAATATAGCAAATAAAAAATGAATTTATACTAATAGTTACTGAAGGACACTAGGTGCTCCACCTTCAATGGAGATAGGGGTGAGATACCCTCCGGGTCTGGCGCTAACACATAAATGCACTTTGTGTCTTGTTAACCAGTATACTTCACACACTAATTAAAAGAAATAATATTTCTATTACCCTGGGCTACACCTAGGATAGGAAGTCAATCCATTACGGAGCACGTGCAGGCAGACAAACAGACAGACAGACAGACAGGCAGGCAGGCAGGCAGGCAGGTAGGAAGGTAGGAAGGTAGGAAGGTAGGAAGGCAGACAGACAGACAGACAAGCAAGCAGGCAGGCAATGTACTCATATCTTTGTGGGGACCATCCAATAATTTCTATGAGCATACCCCAAAACCAGCAATGACAGTCCTAACCTTAACCATAAGTAACCAGACTAAATACAAGATTTTTGGCACTTTTAGTTTTTTGATTGCAGTCACACATTTTTATAAAATCAAGTTTCCCCGTGTGGGGACTGAAAAAAATTGTCCCCACTACGTTTTTTTGATCACATTGTGGTCCCCACAATGTAATGCATATCTGACCCACACACACACACACACACACACACACACACACACAGCCTATTATCAACGTAATATCCCCACTAAATGGGCTTCATGTTACACACACAATACAGTTTAAGTGACGTTTACAATAACTGCAGGGAAATTTGAATAAGATGAGGGTTGGTTACATCTCAAGTATGGTGAAAGTGTTAGTGGCCAAACAAGCACACTCATTTAGCTTGTGGGGGTTTCCATGGCGAGAAGCCATGCTTGTGTGGAGGTCGGAGCAGGATTATATGCCAGGGGTCCAGCTCCAGTTCTTCCAGAATAACTGATCCATCTCGATTTACCTGTCCAGCTGAGGAAGGCAACCCCATACAATTTAATTTTACGTTCCGGCCCAGATCATAGCGTATGTGGTGAAGTAGCCATTCAGTTACGGTTCCACAGCACAGTCATATTAAGATACTTTGCAAGCAATGTTTTTTTTTTCCAGATTGACACTGCAGATTCAGCAGAGCAGGTACCAAATGTGCTGCCTCTAGAGGATAATTATGTAAAGATGAAATCATACAAAACAATAATTTATGGGGGCCAAAGACAGGCAAAGGGAAAGGGGGAAATGCACATGAATGACATTTTTATAAAGAACGTCTGAGTTCTCATACATTTTTAATACAGTCTTCAGCAATAATACAGGTGTTAGCATTCATTAGCATTAACTTCCTATATATTTTCAACCTTATGCTGAGATCCAAGCAGTATTTCTGATATAATAATGTTCCTATTTGTTGCATAAATCACACAGCTGTATTGGACAATGAAAGCCTGATTCCGAGTGACTGTTCGGGGACATTAATTGTGATGAGGAGGGAAAACATGCAGGGAACAAGTCAGAGACAGCTAACTACAACTTGGCAAGTCCCAGGTACGATTAAGAACGACCCAAATAACCAGCGAAACAGCGAAACAGACGACTCCAATGGAATCCAGTTCCTGTTTTCTTAGCATGACACATGCTCATTCAGACGTGCTTCACTGATTTAAACATTAATTCAACATTATTAATGCAAGATGCCAGTTTCAGTCGAGTTTCCACTGGCAAACTAACATACTGAAATACAGCGAATATGAGAACAACTTAAAGCTTAACGAAACGAATTACATTAAAGCTAACATTAACGTTTAATTGAATTCTGCATGTTCTGTCCCTTTAGGACTCAACCAAGCCAGATTCTGTAAGTTGAAGAGTCAAAGCAAATAAATATCTTTGTTATCAATATCAATCATTCTCATTACTCTTCACTCTGAATCGCTCGGGTGCTGCATGTGGGAGACACCCTGCCTTTGAAAGCTCATGGTTGAGGGTGGGTCAAGTGATCCAAGACTGAGAACAAGAGGTGGAAAAACACACGGCTATGTGGAAATACTCACTTTGAGTCGGTCTTTGGGCAGGACCACGGCGCCTTTTTTGATGACCTCCTGGACCCGCTCCACCGACAGATCTGAGCCGGCCTGCTCCAGGCGAGCGCTGAAGAACCCAATCACCTGCAGGGACAGTGCGACATCATTTACTTACAGAGCAGTTCTGGTATGGATTTATAATCATGAAAAATATCTAATGATAGATTTCTGCTTTACTCTAACCTTGGACAACCCAGAGAGGTTAAAAGGAGCTTTGGTGTAGAGGTGGATAGTTCAGGTCCAGAAGGTACGAATCCAGACCAAGGTTTTGTTTCTACCAACCAGTTGAGTATAAAGAGTTACAGTCACAGAGGACTCAACATAAGCAAGAATCCTTTTTCAAGCCTCCATACAACAACTGTTTAAATTAAATCAAATATCTGAACTCCCTTGCAATAAGGCATTGACTGCAACAGCAAAACCACGGCGATCCTCCAGAAAACTCCATCAAGATAGGCCAGGATTGGCAATGCAGAGGTTTCCGACACGGTGCCGGCAGTTTTTAAGCTGCAGTCAGACCCGGTCCGTTTTCGCCCTTGCGAGAGGCGGAGATCACAGTCATCCTCCAACAAAAAGTACCAAAGGGAAGGAGGAACATCCTCAGAATAGCAGAAAATGAGGACAAGGCCCGATTCCAGAATGCAACCACATCTGGACACTTTCAAACATCTATGAGGCTCAAACCTCTTTTCCAGATATTAAGTATAGTTAAAAGCTTATGTGAAGCCTGCGATAAAAAGAATAAATAGAGCAAGCTAGTTTCTTTATGTTGCCACTGAGATCAAACAGATTATGCAGAAAATCCACAGACAACCTCAAACCCCAAAGGGCACAAGTCAGTTATGCAGAATTAATATACAGACACAAAAGATTATGTTCTCATACAAGCAAAGACCGATGCCATTAAAAACATCACTAGGTATAAAATCCCCTTTGTCATTCATTTGGGAAGATGAAAATGGAAAATGATCAGTAAGGAGTAACAGCCAGGTGTAAATATGGTTTTGAAGTCTATAAAGAAAGATGAGACCTTATGTAATGGACCAATGACAGCATATTAGCATGTCAGAAATACACCAAAAAGACAAAATGAAAGACAAAGGAATCAAAATAAACTGGCGAGCTGAACCCCACAGACCGTAACGGTGTGGAAATTATAGCGTGTAATCTATGGTAGAGAGGGAGGTGAAAAAAATGCATCGCAGAGATCAATTAAATATTTCAGATGGGAAAGTGAATTCTGGGATCACGTTTCCTGTCGACATGTTGATCAGCGATCAAGACGGGCAGGGAAGCACCCACCTACGATAATGACTGATAATTAAACTGATGGAACTTCCAAGCAACAGAACAACGCAATAAGATTTTTTTAGGAAAAGGTCCTTCATTCCTTCTAAGAATTAAGCTTTGGGCTTCGAAATGACATTTTGGCTTCTGTTGTGAAACCTGCACATCACTGGTTCCAGGACCTTACAACACAAGCTCAAAGGTCCACTTAGCCAGCTTGTGTCACGAACAGCAATTCATGGCTGAACATTGAGCCACACACAGATATCGCTCACAAGTGAAGCAACTCATCTCACAGACCGCAAATCTGCTTGACCATATGTGTTGACTACAGGAGAAAATATGACAACTTCTGTAGCAACAAGGTAATTTATCTTAAAATCCTCTTAACACTATTAAAAAAAACATCAACAGATTAAGTTTAGAAACTGCACGTTTATAAAGCTTAAATCAACGGATGCCTTTTTATTTTGTATTCCCGACTGACGAACATATCAATTACTCAACTGAAAATCCATCCACCAAGGGACTTGAACATTTCAGTTAAAAGTAATGGTCCTTAACCACGACACACAGCCCAAGCAGTTGAACAAGCAGGCAGACAACAGTCAGTGTCGTTCTCTACAATTACAAGTAACATTTCCCAGAACTAATCGAAGCAACTTTGTTTCAGGCATCAGAATGAAACAATGCCGTCGAATGGACTGAAACTGTCTCTCGATCAGCGACTTTACTGTCATGAAAAGGATACCAACCTCATTCTAATCAAAAACATACAAGATCTTCTGACAAAATTATACACTCCTTTAAACATTCACTATATTACTATGTGATGGTATGGATACTAAACCGAGCAGGAATGCTCAAAGTACATACTAGATGGCTAAAAATTTAAATGAAGAAGTCGCTACAAAACATGAAGGAGAAAAAAGCCCTCCCAGTCAGTAACTAGGGATGTTATTATAATTTAATGTCTGACCCGTCCACTTTTTTTTGCAACATGTTCGTCCTTACTCAATCAGCCACTATGTCATATTGTCTCATGTCCCGATTTTAGGGCGCTGGACAATGTTCATTCTGGAGCAGAACTGCCACTAACATGAAGCATGGACTCCAAAGGTAGACATCATCCATACTGATGTGGCTGGTTTAATGAGCCTCTGAAGTATACAGGTAACGCACTCCAGATACATAGCTCAAAATTCCTGCTGATCCGCCTTTCCTGCGACAGATTCCGGCATAATGTAGCATCACTTACATCTCTAGCCTGAGGCTGCTTAAATATTAAAAACATAAGCGGATGATAAATTATTCAGATTGTCACTAAACCAAAGTGCTAACCTGAGTTTTCATATTTGCTAAAGCTAAAAAGGTATTTATATCAGTGTACAACTGTAGCCTACACTACAAAAGTATAGTGATGAATTGCTACACCACTAAAGCAGAGAGTGAATGAGTGAGTGAGAAAGCTGGACTGCAAATCCTCAATATTATGGACTGTGGGAAACAGAAATTGACTGAACTGGACTTTATTTGCGCTACGATGCTGATTTAACGTCTCGGACCACATGTGCCGTAGCGATAACTACTGCATGCTGGCTTCGCTACACTTTACGCCAGTGGGTGCTAACACCGAAATACGAATGCCAGGGATTCTTACTGCATGACACACACTTAACCATCAGCAAGTCTAACACTGGATTCATGAAGGGGAAAAAAAATGAGTCACTGCATTTCATCTCCCAGCAGGTTTACAGCAGATAAAATGCAGTGTTGTTAAAGCCAAAGCGCTTCCTTTAAACCTAATTAAAGCCAAAATTATCAAAATGAATTACATTACTCCTAGAGGGAAAGTACGGGGTAAATCATTCAGAGAATTATTATAGCACTTATATTTAATAACACAGTACAAATCATTTAAGAAACCTTTTTTTCCCCAGTTTAGAGTGAATCACTGAATGGTATAATGAGGTTATACGATGTCTTGTTTTAAGCCAGAATAATTACGCAAGTTAATCAATATACAACAATACAGTACTTTGTCATGCAGTATTTGTGCATTTACTTAACCACAATATAATTAAATAGGTATATTGTCAGTTTAACGTCAAAATGAAACTAGTTCGCTAATAAGATGATAGTAATAAGAATATATGCACGTAGAGTCTTTTTTTTTATACATGGCTTATAGTGGCAACTGGATTGGATGGTTATTGGCCCCCCCAACCTAAAACAACGCCACCCCACCAGGAGCGAGTGCTCTCTAGACAATCATCCCTCCCCCATTTGTTATTATTTTTGCCGAAGAGAAGCTCACCGTGTCGAGGTTCTGCATGATGTCCTGGAATGACGGATGAGACCGGAACTGCTCGAAGAGCTCCCTCTTGTACAGCAGAGCGTAGACCAGGTTGGGGTTGTGGTGCAATGAGTTTGACAGGCAGGAATTGATTATCTCAAGCATCATTCGGATCACCTCCTCAATTACATTCAAATCCTGGGCCTGAGAATGACAGATGAGAAATAAAAGAAATATATTAAATTACATCTAAAATAGGTTTTTTTTAAAAAAAAAAGCCCTCGCATTTCAATCTCGGAGTCTGGCGTTTGTCCATCATTAAGGTAAAACTGAGAGGCAGCTATGGTGAGTCGTGGGAGAAAATCGCAAACAATCTCGGGAAAGACAAATAAAATAAGGACGTTTTCCAGTGGCAGGTCTCCATCCATCCATACGCAGGCCTAAGCGGAGGCTTTGCAGAGTTTGAATTAATAGCAGATGTAAAATATTTCCCATAAATTTAACATACAGATGGAGAGGATTAAATGACCTTGCTTACGAGAAGTTTTCAGCCGGGTAGAATGGTATAAATTCACCCACACCAACATTTTGTAGAAATGTACTATTGGGGAATTCACACGCAGCCCCTGGGTTGCGGGTCACTCGTACGCACACGGTCCACATCTATTTAGCTAAAAATCAAGAAGGGGGAGGGAGGGTTTCCCAAGCCGCAGCTGGTCCTTCCGTTTCCAATTCCCAGCGAGACGGAAAACAGGAATGTTTCGAGGTAGCGGTGCGTCGGTTCCAGCGAGGCGGGGAATGAAAGGGACTTAAAAATAACAGGCTGCCTTACTGTGGAGACCTTCAGCCGGAGTTGGAAGGGAAGCGGGGGCACGCCGGCTTCCGTAGTGGGGCAGACGCACGCCGCGTTAGTCACGTTGAGCGGTATCAGCTGTATTAGAGCCGCGTACATCGTATCAGCCCCCCCCCCCTAGACAGGCTTTCTGGAGTCTCCCAGGCTGGGAGACTCGACGACTCAGTGTCTGCAAGGCATGTGACACCACGGCCTGCCTGTGCGCAGTTGGGATTTCCCACAATGCCACTGTCTGGGCCATCCCCACCACTGTACTTATCATGCACACAGAAGGCACATCAACACCTGGTTACTCTCAAAGGGGTACAAATACGGTGATGGAAAATGATAGTGTGTCAGATCATCTGATCTACTTCATCTTCATGTTTACAACACAGTCTCATATTTACAACTAAGTTGGACCATTGCTTAAATTTAATGCTGCTATTTTGAAGTGCGATAGGTGAAACATGCGATATCTTGATACTACAGGGTATGACTGCTTTATCCTGCTGGTCTGTATGTTTATTTATTGGATTTATTTTGTTTTATTGTGACTAATCTGTCTATTGTTTTGATGTTGTGACACTGGAGAGGATGCACCTTTAAATGTCATTGCAGTGGAAACATCAATGACAATAAAGCATCTGAATCTGAATCGTGCGTGGAATGTGACAAGGAGACACCAAAATATCACGGTAGAACTCGGTTAGTCTTCCTTTCAGTTATATTCACACTGAACTCCCAAAAGCCTAAAGTTAATTATCAGAGTTTATTTGAGAACATCAACGGAATGTTCCGGTCCACCGGCCCAGTTATTAATCAATAAATATCAAAATACTCTTGGGTCTCTCAGAGATGACAGATGTGACGGCACGGGGCGACGTTCTGCTGCAGTCAGTATCCCGTTTCATGCTCCGTACTCTCCGGAAGCTTTGGATAACATCTTTGGCATGGGGAGCGCTGACTAACCCATGAACGGCACACTGTCAGCTCGGCGTCTTAAACCCTAAAGCGGTGGAGAGCACTGACAGTAACCCAGACGAGCGACTTACAGCAAGACGACGACAAGGGACACGAATGCAAAAACAGGAAGGCGCTGGGAGGGAGGGGGGGGGGTCATGGAATAAATGCTGCTCTGATATAGTGATATACAGGGTTTCGGTATCACAACCTGAGCTAAGGAAAGATGGAGTCAAAGACCACAGTGACATTCCTAATCTTAATCTTATCAGACAAGGGCCCAACACGTTTCATGGGTCTATTTCAGGAGCCCAAGCAACAATAATCTCACTTTTCCCTTAGTCATCTGTCAATGTTTTTTTCTTTTTTGACATCTTTAGGGACACTACCCTGTCACAAACACTACACATGCAGTTTACACTACTGAATGGAGTTTACTACCTGGGAACAAGGATATTGATTTGCAAGTTGTTATACATCGTGAATATCCTCTAGAAATACCCAAGACACAAATGACCGGCTGCGATGGGTCGGCGCCCCACCCTGGGTTATTCCCTGGCTTGAACCTGTAGCTTCTGGGACAGGCTCTGGAAACCCAAAACGCTGCATAGGACGGGTGGGTATTAAAATAAAAATAAGAAGAAAAAAGAGGGAAGTATATCGTGTGCCAGTCCCACCACAAAAACATCTGATGGATTGTTTTAGGGTCATTTATACAATGAAGACATCAACAGACAACTAGTGATGAAATGAGGTACTATGGAAACGGAAGAGCTACTACAGTAATATGAGAAACGCTTAAAAAGACACGTATGCACATACGAACAGACAATGTAAGATTTGTAAGCCAACTGTAGCAGGTCAGTTGAGTACAAACCCCTCCCATCATAGCTGGGAATTGGCTGTTTGAAAAGGAACTGCTTTAGACAACAATACGAGTCAACAAAAGGCTATCAATAACATCAAAATTCCGCTTGCTCTTTGTAGGAAGTTGGCGCTAAATGAGTACAATGCAGATCAGGCACATACTAATCCTGAAATAAAATTTCAGCCGTAACTTACAAGTTCACAAGACCTAAAGAGCATTTCAATTGCTCAAAAACCGGAAGCATACTTACTTACTGGCTAAGCAAACGTGTGTGAATAGTCGGATGATAATGACAGATTTACATTAGAATTATATCATTCTGGATTTAAACTGAACACCACTAAGTAATTTGCACGTGGAAAGTGCAACACATTTGCAATTTACACGTGACTCCTTAAACCTCACCTTCTTTCTCAAATTGCCTTGCATGATCTAATCCTTATGGTACAAAAAGAATTATGTTACCGACTAAGAAATGCAAGGTATTATTCAGGAAACGAGCCAGAGCCACCCGAGTTAAAGCAGCTTAACGCAGTAATGAAACCGACCCAGTGGTGACCTACGATGTGCCGAATATGCAGACTCAAAATTCGGGAAATTCCAGCACTGCGTTTCCATGGGCACCTTCACAGCCCAGACTGGATGTTTAACTAGTCTCCCACCAGGAGTTGGAGCTGTTTGCGGGAGTCTGTCGCCATCATTCTCAGGAAAAATACATAATCTTTGCTTTGAACCACAAAGCGAGTTTAAATTCTGCATTACGTGCACCAGTGATATCTGATTTTCTAATTGGTGGAAGGGAAGCGATATTTCCACAGCAATTTTTTTTTGCCGAGAGATACAAGATAAGCATTGTCTTTCTTTTCCTTATTAGATAAGATCCTATGGGAAACAAATTATGTTCTGGCCATCCATCCATCCACCCACCCACCCACCCATCCATCCATCCATCCATC
>JAODJX010000119.1:17640400-17654764 GCA_026776945.1 Isichthys henryi | reverse complement strand
GCACACATGTGACCCAGGCGGAGACTCGAACCCGGGTCCCAGAGGTGTGAGGCAACAGTGCTAACCACTGAACCACCCCAGTAGTGAAACATACATATAAATAAATATGCTTTTATATTTCTAAACAATCATGTACAGGCCCGGGTCCCAGAGGTGTGAGGCAACAGTGCTAACCACTGAACCACCCCAGTAGTGAAACATACATATAAATAAATATGCTTTTATATTTCTAAACAATCATGTACAGGAGAAAGAATACTCGCATATTCATTTGTTAAGATTAATATACACTATATGGGCAAAAGTATTGGGACACCCCTATTAATTAGAGGAATTGTTTAGTTTTTAATGTTTTGGATGACTTAAACAAATTTACCTGTAAAGATAATAAAGGCACAAGGGTTTAGTTCTGCTTGTTCAGTCACATCGTCCAATTTCTCTGATCCTACATATCTCAGACCAGTTACCTCAGAATTAGTGTTGGTTTGTCGCCCTTGTGCTTCACTTTTTTCAACTCAAATTTCTTCACAAATTTCAAAATGAAACATTCACTTTCTTTTCTGACAAAAATACAGAGTTTCCCCCAATGTCAATCTCTGCTACTCTCCAATTTGGAAAATACACACATTTCACAACTAGTTTCAGTGGCTAATGTAGTTGGTACAGTAAATTGTACCGCTGAAAAATTTCCATCTTAGCACTCAGCATTTTCAGGTAAAGTTAGTTTACTTATTGGCCCAAATAAATAAAGACTTTATTCATTATTACTTATGTACACATTTGTAGATTTGTCTAAGCCATAGAAGGTAGTGTGCATGAAAATACTCCAGTCAGTGTTGTCAAAACAGTCATGGAGTTCAGAGACAGCACAACGGATTCTGAATACACATGTACAGATTCCTGTACACATTCACAAATCTCACTACGTATTCAGAAATTATTTTACACAATTTAATTAAATTTTTATTGTTATTAACACAATGTGCGGGTACGTGTCAATGAAAATAGTGTTGCAGCTTCACGAGGACATGCTAGGCGTAGGGGGACTGAGGGAGATACATAGATTGGACATATGTTATTTACATTATACATAAATTATACATACATCCATTATATATAAATTAAACATGCAACATAAATTACACGAACATCACCTACATTATTCATAAGTTATCCAGATGTACATAAATGAAACATACAGGCTAGATACAGATACACGCCTTAACATATACATACGGATATACGTATCAGCATATGGCTCCATAGATGACGTAGTATCTAACTGAGATACAGAAATGGAGCTGAACAGTGCAAGGTAAGCAAAGTAGACATAATGTGTGGATAAAATTGTGCAAATGGCAAGCGAAAGTTCAGATCGGGGGCGTGCATATGTGTGGTGAATGAGAGGAGTTCAGTGTTCAGCAGGTAGACAATTAAGGATGTTAACAGCTTGAGGGAAGAAGCTTTGGTTGGGGTAGGTGAGGCCTCTACAGATGCACATACCTCTATGAAGCCTGTGTTTGTGAGAGATGTATTTTATTGCAGGGAGCTGGGTACCAATGATATGCTTGGCCGACCTGACGACCCGGCACAGGGCCGATTTGACAACCAGCTGCAGGGCCTTCTGGTCAACCGATGTGCAGTTGCCATACCATACTGAGACCCAGCTGGTTAGGATGCTTTCAAGAGTGCAGCGGTAGAAGGGCGAGAGGATTTTTGGAAGAGAGACATGCACTGCTCAGCCTCCTCAGGAAATGCAGGTGGTGTGATTTTTCACAAGGAAGTGTGTGTTATTCATCCAGGAGAAGTCCTCGCTGATGTGTACTCCAAGAAATTTAAAGCTGGGAATACTCTCTACTTCGACCCTATTGATAGCATGATGGCAGCAGCTTTTGGACTTCCTGAAGTCTACAATCAGCTCCTTCATCTTCTGCACGTTGAGGATGAAATTGTTGGAATTGTGGTATTGTCTGCAAATTTAATTATTGTACTGGAGTGGTGACCTGGCAGGCAGTCATTGGTAAAGAGGGTGTAAAGGAGGGGGCTCAGAACACAGCATTGAGGTACACCAGTGCTGAAGGTCAGGATGAAGGTGGTGTGATTGCCTAGATTTTTCAACTGAGGTCTGTTGGTAAGAAAGTCCAGGGTCCAGTTACAGTGGGAGGGGCTAATGCCGAGTGAGAAGAGTTTGGTTATTAATTTTGAGGGGATGATGGTGTTGAAGGCAAAGCTGTAATCAATGAACACCATCTGGATGTAACTGTTTTTATGTTCCGGGTGGGTCAAGGCAGAGTACAGGGCAGTGTCAGTGGCATCTTCTGTAGATCTTTTGGGATTGTATGCAAACTGATGAGGGTTGAGTATGGGGAGAATGATGTCTTTGATGTGGGTCAGGACCAGTCTCCCAAAGATTGGAAATCGGGGTGAGTGCTATGGGTCGTAAGTCATCCTGGCATGTGGGTGTTGGTTTCTTGGGAACAGGGATAATAGAAGCTGTTTTAAGGCAAGTGGGGACTATAGATTGAAGCAGAGAGAGGATGAATATTGAGGGGAAGACCACAGCTAGCTGGTCAGAGCATTCCCAGAGGATCCATCCTCGTATGCCATCTGGGTCAGCAACCTTCTGTGTGTTCACTCTGCGATGAGCTCCTCTGATCTCAGCAGTTGTCAGATTGAGTACTGGGGCTCCTGGGTGGGTGGAGATTATGGTGGATGGTTTGGTGTTGTCAAAGTGGGCATAGAAAAGATTTTGTTCATCTGGTAGGGAAGCATTGTGGATAGAATTGGAGCCAGAATTGGAGCTTTTAAAATCTGTGATGATATGATTCATTGCCACAAATGCCTAGGATTGGAATTGTGGAAGTAGATTACTAACTAGTTGAGGTTAGATCTGGCTAAGCTGCACGCTTCATGATTTTTGGACTGCTGCATCAGGGACTTTCAGCAACAGTCGGCCCACAATGGTCATCCAAGGTTTTTGGTATGGAAAGATGCAGATGGACTTTTTTGTTGTGACAGCCTCAGTGCAGAAGTTAATGTAAGATAGTACAGCAGATGTACATTCGTTGATGTTTGTGTCCGAGCTATGGGAGGTAGTGTGCGCAAAGATACTCCGGTCAATGTTGTAAAAACAGTCCTGGAGTTCAGCACCCTCTGGCCAGACAGTTACTGTCTTTACTGCCGGTTTGACCTTTTTGATGAGGGGTCTGTAGGCTGGGGTAGGGAGTAGCCTTATATGAGTCTTTAATGTTAGTGTATAGGTGGTTTAGTATGTTTTGTGCTGCTGGAATTTACCCGCAGTCCATGATTAGCTGACATAATATCACACTGAGAGGTTGGTCAGCTGGACTAATTATGCAGTTACCGGCATGCTTTGCACTGCATCGCACATATCTTTAAATAGTGTAAATTAATATGTGAATTTGTGTGTTAAGAGTTGTGGAGTTTGTAATACTGACTATCTGTACCACCCCCTAAATAAATATCCCTAAATAAACCATTATTTTGAGAAAGTTTCTCAATATTTCGACACACTAATTCATTATTTTGAGAAACTCAGTCATTATTTCAAGAAAGTCTCTCATTATTTCGAGATACTAAGTTGTTATTTCTAGAAAGTCTCTCACTATTTCAGGAAAGTAAGTGATTATTTCAAGATGCTTTATTTCAAGATAAGAAGTTGTGATTTCAAGAAAGTTTCTCATTATAATGACTTACAGGATCTTTTTTATCACTTTGGCTGAGATGTTGTGGATGAAAACAGCTGTTGCATTCACAACACATTAAACTTCTAATGCAAAACCAGCATGACGACCACCAACATAGTACAAATATGCTGGACCATGCTTTCACATCGACTCCATATCATGAGCTGCAATACAAACCACCTAAAAACCCAAGTTAGTGGTACAAGAGTGAGGAGAAGTTGGGCCTGCCTGAGCCCACAATTAGGGAGGTGCTGTTTGTGGTTGTGAGGGCTGTACCTCTCATGGTTGGTGCTGTGTAGACCCCATGCTTCCTTTGTGCCCTGGAAAGCTCGCTGGATGGGGCCTGATATAGGGAGCATAGGCAGGTTTTTAACAAATGCCATTTCAGTAACTAAACCCACACTTTACTAACAGAAGCCTCATATAGTAAAACAGGTGCTTAAGGTTGGCATTTCCAGTTCAGCACAGGAGGAATATGTGTGTCACATACATCAAAGGAGAAATCGACCACAGCCAACCACACAAATGATCTGTGAGATAAGCTACAAAGGTGGACATGAGAGTCCTACCTCTCCCAGATATCCTGTCTCCCGCTTGTCTCCAGTATCTGGAAGAAATGGATAGATCGAAGAAATAAATAAGTCCAAGAAATTTACTGGTGTCAACTTAATTAAGCATTAAACAACACAATCACCACCCAGAACACCCATTCTTGCCCTGGATGGTGATGCTAGACTAAGGCATCGACATCGGATACTTCTCTTTATCTGAGAGTGTTTATATGTGTGAATATCTTCTGGTTCACACACAAAAGAGTTAAAAAGGCTGAAATCACTAATTTGCAGGGTAGTAAGGGCCTTATAACTGAAAATTAATTTGATATAGTAAATGAGATTAATGATTTTTTACATGTATTGTTCACAGTAAAGAACACGAGTAACCTACCACCATTTACTACAAATACAGTGTCGTCTCTGACCAATATATGTATAACTGAGGCTGATGTGGTACAAAGCCTAGCTACGCTCAAAATAAATAAATCACAGGGCCCTGATGGCATCCTACCTATAGTTTTAAAGGAGATGAGGGATATTATTATCCAACCTTTAATTTTACTATTTCAGAAATATTTATCTGCTGGTGTGGTACATTCTGATTGGAAGCATGCTAATATAATGTCCATATTCAAAAAGGGGATAGAAGTAATATATAGGCCAATCAGTTTAACTTGCATAACTGGAAAATGCAATGGAAGCTGTAATCCAAGCGAAAGTGGTAGATTACCTGGATTCAAATAACATTCTGAGGGATACACAGTGGGACAGATACAGTGGGCCTCCGTTCATAGTGGGGTACCGCAGGGTTCAATTTTAAGAACACTATTGTTCCTAATTAACATTAATGATATTGACACCAATACATACAGTAAACTGGTTATATTTGCAGACGACACCATGGTGGGTGGTGTAGCAGAACTAGTAGCACATAGGCTACAACGTGATCTTGATTTAATTAGCAATTGGACTGATACCTGGAAGATGAAATTCAACATAGATTAATGTAAGGTAATCCAAGCAGGTTGCAGAAATATAAAGTACAGATATTTTATGGGTTCCACTGAAATAAAGGTAGCTGATTGTGAGAAAGACCTCGGATGTTGATGCTTCCATGTCCCACTCTTGTCAGTGTGGGGAAGCAAGTATATAAGATTCTAACAGGTCTGGATGCTGTTCAGCTAAATGGCTACTTCAATATTAGTTTAAATACTAGAACTCGTAGCCATAGGAGAATACTTTAAAATGGATTTTAGAAAGCACTTCCAAGTTTCCCCAAACTTGATGGCCGACTGGCCTCCTCTCGTTTGTAGATTTATGTTCTTATGGACATCTGTGTTTTTTTTTATTACTAAGCATGTTTCTGAATTTGAAAGAAAATCATGCCATTATCTCCTGACATCACATACTAATGAGAGATCTCTGGCATGTCCTGGAAATGTTAAAGATTTCAGACCAGTGAAGGAATTTCTCACACCTGCTGTATGGGTGAGTTTGGAGCATGGTGTTGATTTGAAGTACCATTAGGATTAGTCAGCTGGAAGGGCTTCTGGTATGAGGCGTGCGGTGTTGACACATTTTGCTCGCTTCCACAAAGAACTTTTCATCCATACATTTTCCAAACTGCTTATCCTACTGGGTCGCGGGGAGTCCGGAGCCTATCCCGCTAGCAATGGGCATGAGGCAGGGAACAACCCAGGATGGGGGGCCATCCCATCGCAGGGCACATTCACACACCAGTCACTCACACATGCACACCTACGAACAATTTAACAACTCCAATTAGCCTCAGCATGTTTTTGGACTGTGGGGGGAAACCGGAGTACCTGGAGAATACGACGACATGGGAAGAACATGCAAACTCCGCACACATGTGACCCAGGCAGAGACTCGAACCCGGGTCCCAGAGGTGTGAGGCAACAGTGCTAACCACTGCACCACCATGCCGCCCCTGTTTTTTATATATATTTTTTATTTTTTAAATCCATATACACTCATCCACACATATGGTAACACTTTACCATATGTGTGGATGAGTTCCTGCATGAAATACATGAAAGTCATGATTAATTAATGATGAACAAACATGGGATCCGTACATAACTAACCCTAACTCTAACCCTAACTAACCCTAACCCTACCTAGCACTACTACATAAGTCACCCCCCCCCCAAGAAGTGTTGCCAACACATATACATATAATAAACACACACAATTTATACATGCATAACCTTAAGCCATTTTTAGTTTTTTGATTTAAGTCACTGATTTTATTCATTCATTCATTCATTATAAAACTGAGTTTCACCTTGTAGGGACTGGAAAAAAAGGAACACGGGATAGGTCAACAATTTCTCACGGTGTGGGGACATTTAGCCCTCACAATGTAATATATACGCACGCACGCACGCGCACACACACACACACACACACACACACACAAGTGTGCATTATACCACATTAATGACAGACTGACCCACAGCCTTTTGTTAATATATAACATCTGGAAGAACCAGCATGAACCCCACACCCTACTGATCTCTCCCTGCTAAACAACATTCTGCACCAGAAAGCCTTTAAGAGCAGAGATGCAAATGTGACCTTACACTAACTTGTCTGCAGCCTCTGGAACCTCGGCCCAGAGTCCACTGTGTCCACGGGGTCAGAAGAGGTCTCAGTTACTCAGTGTTCAAACAGGAGTGTTTAGTCAGAGTTAAGCATAAAAGGCACCTCCCATTAGATTCGGCCCTGGATTATTCAGCTAAAGTCCCGACGTGCCTCTATGTCAGATGTCATCCATAGAGAACTGGAAGCTCAAATGCAAGTGCGACCCAGGTCTACCAGAGGCTCACATTTCCCTGGATAGTTTCCACAACAATTAACATTTACTTATAACCCCTAGATACTATGGTTTCCTTCCACGGCCCAAAGACATGCAATTAGGCTAACTGGTGTCTCTAAATCATCCATGGTGTGTTTGTTTTTGCATATACACTATATGGACAAAAGTATTGGGACACCAGGCCGTTACACCCACAGGAGCGTTTTTTTATCACCCCATTCGAAATCCACAGGCATCAACATGGAGTTGGTCCCCCGGTTGCAGCTATAACAGCTGCCACTCTTCTGGGAAACCTTGACAAGCACAGCATGCCTAGACAGCATGCCCACAGACACACTCCGAAATCTCATGAAAAGCCTGTCCCGAAGAGTGACAGCTGTTATAGCTGCAAAGTGGGGCTCCATACTCATGCCTATGGATGTAGAATGTGATGTCATAAAAGTTCCTGTAGGTGTAATGACCAGGTGTCTCAATACTTTTGTCCATTCAGTATATGTGCTCAGCGATGGACTGAAATTCCATCCAGGGAGCAACCCCAGCCTGGTGCCCTTGTTTGCCTGGATTAGCACCCAGGATCACCAAAACCCTGACCTAACCAGGACTTAGACTGCTGCCCCGCGAACTGGACTTGGGTGGGTGGATGGATGGATGGTCAGACAGACATGTAGTACAGCATAATCCCCAATATGCCTCAGAAAAAAAATCTAAATTATACATTTTAACAAGCCAACAATAATCTAAAATTGGCATTAGTTTCCATAGTAACACTATCCTGTGTGGACAGCTGCAACTACTAGCTTAACATTCAAGTCAAGAAACTTAGCCAAAACAGGCCACATTAATGCAATTACCATACACCTGACATTTCAAAAACCAAAATAAAATTTCAATTTTCATACACATTTACTCAAATTTCTGTAAGTAGATCAAAAACTGTCCTTCTCTGTATGATTTTTAGGTTGTATTATAAGCAACAAGGTTCCATTCAAACTGTATTTCAAAGCATAAACCAATGCTAGTATTCCAACAGAGAACAAATAAAAACATTAGACAAATCATTTAAACCTAAACAGCGGGATAAAGGCCCATGGAATCCTGAGAGATCTTCTCTAAGTCTTGTAGACTAAACAAAACCATAAATAAGTAGTGAACCAGATAGATGAGGATTGAGTATCAGTGCAGTTCCAAGGAAAATTGCAGGCCTCAGCACTTCGGTGTTTTTGCTGCATTCACCCTTATAATTTCCTCATTCCTGGAGCCTGACCATGGCACCAAATTCCTCAACAGCCCTGCAAACCTCAAATCAGTGAGCCCGGAAAAAAAAATCTCACGCAGACTGGACAAGTAGCCTAAAAAGGGAATGATGTAATAGGTTCTTAGAAAATTCAAAAAGGCCTAAAACCCAGCTGGTTTCCCCAGCAGACATAAACAATAGGATTTTGCTAATTCGCCATTTTACGCTAAAGGTCTGAGGTTGAGAGATCGATATATTAAGCGGGTTTCTCATGTATGGACCTTCGGTGATTCTTTTTGATGGGCACTGCAAGCTCAATCCCCACCAATAATCATGACCATCTAGGGAAACTTTAAAATTACAACAGTGGCAGATTGTATGAACTCAGACTAATCGAGGTTTGTGAGTTAGTGATTGTTTATGTTACTTAGACCACTTCAAGTGAAACTAAACCAGTGGCTAACAGCCAAAGCATGTTATTGTTTAACTAGCTTTATAACACTTCGAAAGACTATGCTACCAAACTCGGTGCTGGTTAAACCAGTGAACTAGGAGTAAACGTCTTGAACAAGGTTTCAAACAAAATTCGAAACAGTGGTAAATCCAATGCCATGTCTAATCCTGCATAAATATGTGATAATTTATTTGTACAAAGCACTGACACTCCAAGTTATGACTCATAATTGCCATGCATTTTGTTTCACTGAGCTATAATGAGTCGTGGTATATCTGGGTTCCCCAAAAGGGACCAGCAGGGCAAACCCAGCCAGCAAGAAGTAGAGAAGTAAATGTTTGGCCCGTGCAAACCGCCTCAGGGAAAATGGAGCCATTGGAATGCCTACCCGCCTCCCCCAGGCAATCTTACCAGTTTTTTGGGAACCCCGCAGTATCGGATTAGTATCTGACAACACGACCCATAATTCCCAATTTTACATGTAACCCTGAGTCTTTATTAAGGGAAAGGGAGAAACGTTAATGTACCGTAGTGCTGTTGCAGTCCAATATATTTTTTTCCAGTGTTCATTTAGCGGTAAAATATTGCACACAGCTTTGTGATACTTACTTGCTACACCGGAAGCAAGTCCATACAGAAGTCCCCCTCCTTCAGAATGTGATTCAAAAATATGGGTCACAGGAGGTGGGCACTTCTCCTGCCGGATGAAATTGTAAAGCAGGGTCTTCACCAGGCGGCTAGTGAGGTCCACACTGCGTAGAAGCACAGCGACATGGCGTCAGCACGACACAACACTGATCTCTACCCTACGCATCGAAAAACGCATGAATGGACAAAACATTTACGTAAGAGTATTTTCAATACGACTTCATCTGATGTTTACTTTTTAAGAGAATGGCCTGTTGACTGTAGAAAGCAGTCAGTCACACCACAACTCCATTGCAAAGGTTTTTTTTCTTTTCTTCCCCAAATAGGAATCAACAAACCAGAAAAATTATGTTGTTTGCAAGGAAACTAGCACCATCCCCCCATATAAGCATGTGTCGTTTAGTATTGCTGGAGAAAGAAAAGAATATTTACATAGAAATTTACAAGATAATTCGCTTGTGGAAAAATTCATGAAGTACAAACTATGAGATGAAACACCGAAGAAGCACTGTTTCAGCGCTTCATTTAACCGTATACTACGAAAAACGATCAGTGATTTAACCGAGTGAGGGGTTGGTTTGGACAGACTTTGCACATTAGATCCAGCAGCTGTAATTCAGGGATGCTTTTCTGGAACGAGCTGCATAGGCATCATTGGGTGCTATGGCAGGATCGGTTCTCCCAGCAACAGCTACCACAACGTTACAACAACGAGGGCCACCCACCGTCTCATGTACTTACGCCACTGGGTATTGGGTAAAGTGCCCTCGATGTACTGCTTTCGACATCTAGACACTGCAGGCCACACCCACGAGGCAAACACCCACTACTCCCAGTGGACATCTATGCCCAGTAATTTTCACAGGACGTGAGAACATTACGGAATGTAATATTGTCCAATATCTTATTGTTGCATTCCATTTCTTGCGATACTGGGTTCTGACCCAACGCTACAAGGCGCAGTCTCTTCTTGAGCGCCATCTTGTGGCACTATAATCGTAGCTAGGTCTTAGCCGGCGATTCCCACTCACCATTTCCCCCGCATCAGGTACTTGTAGATGAGTCCATCTCTCAGTATTTCCTTGTGGAAAAGCTGATATGAAAGCAGGACAAGGAGTGTGGTCACTGCCTCAAACAGAATACTGTAGGTAATATCCCTGGATGGAGGAGAAAAGAAGGCAATACGGAAGAAAAAGACCGTGGAAGGTGTCACTCAAAGAGCATACAAAGGAGGCTGGAATGCTAACACCATGACAAAAGGCAGGAAAACATTTTTGAACAGAACAGTGATAATTATTCAGGCTATAAAAGAGTGATTAAGCAAAAAAAAAAAAGCAACATTTATACGTTATGATTGTTTTATGTTCATATTTACAGATGCCTGATGATTAAATGTAATATATGATAGCAATTCAGTTTATAAAATATATATATTTTTTTTTTAATCCAGTCATAACACCAAAAGGGGTACACTTTCCAGTTTCCGCTCAACTTCAGCCCCCAATTGCTTCACTGAAGAGGTTCTTTGCCATTTCCAATATAAATCGGCTTCAAAAATTAATGTGCATTTAAAAATATGCTGGACTGACTTAATCCTTGTTTGTACACTAATAACCTTATTTGTATGAAGTCACTTCACTGTAGGGTGATAATTGTAAAATGGAAAAATATTTAGCAGATACTTTAATACAAAGTGACATACAATTTTGAGACAGTCTCTAGAACAACTGGTGACGAGGACCTTGTTCAAATTCTGCTGATCCTGGGGTTTGAGCTGGTAACCTTCTGCTCAAAGGCTCAGCACTGAAATTTTCCCGAAAATTACCACCATCTTCCTGGGAACTGCACCCACCAGAACGTCCATGATCTTATAGCAATCTGACAGGATTGTCCTGGTCAGTGACCCATATCTCCTGACCTTCTTCAAAATTTCCTGCAGGCCTGGGATATACAGCAGTCTCACAGAGGTCTCCGCATTTACAACTTGGCGGTGTATGCCAAGGAAAACGCACACCATGCCAACCACAGAGCGGCCCAGCCGTACATATGTGTCCAATTCAATTACATCACTGAACTTCGTAGAAAAATGGCCCAAAAATAAAGTAGAAAGACATAGAGACAGACCGAAAAATAAAAAACAAGTTATAACTGTAAATCTCAGGTATTATCTTTCAGTAATTTGTTAGCATTTTGCTTAGAAGCCTATCTTCTTAATAAACATCAAAATTGCAGCCCTATTCATTCCTACAAATATCCATAATTTTCTGCAATATTTAAATAGTCTTATATTGAGTTATGCCTGATCGCGTTTACGTCCGAGGTCCATAGGAAATGATATAAACTGACCGAGAGACACCTGAAAGCGGATGTAGTTGGACATTAGGGGGTGTATTGCTTAGTGTAACCAGTGCAGGAGAATGGGCAGCACTGCCAGTCGTATGATGACTCAATGTTAGCGTTGTGACAATTTGAAATTGAAGTAAAGCACAATAATGACGTTTCAGTGTTTTTTAGGAAAAATTTCAGACAATTTTATTAAATGATATTCAGGTCATTTGTAGGGATGCAGGTATATTAGTTAAAAATCATTTTGGCATCATTTTGTCTGTTGAGTAGAATTAATTGGCGAGTTGCTCATGTCACAGACCCATGCGTCACTGCAGACTTTGCATGACTGTGTATTACTGCTGCAGAGAGCCTTACTATCACTCTCTTTCATGGACTTAAGGGTGTGAAGAAGTCAACTAACCCCTGTTGGGCTTTGATTTCCTTGAAAAGACAGGCATGACGTGCACACAGGTGCTGCTGTACTTAGGGGCTCCTTTTTCACCAACTTTATACCCCAAATATCTCTACATTATACTTAGCGCCCCCTCCCCCCTCTTTGTCAAGGAGTTCATGCGTTACAGAATCCGCTGCCATCTATTTGAATCTAACCTCAGCAAAGTGAAAAACTGCACTGTTGTTCTCAGTTTCCGGCGACATCACACACACCACTAGGGTGATGCCACTGCTGTCAGTAACGTTCCAATCACAGGCACAGAGACTTAGTTCACTAAGCCACTCACCGCACACCTATCTAACTTGTAATACAGCATTCATACAGTAATGTTTATGTGATGGACAATTACAATACTGAGATACATGTACAGCTACTTGCATCTGGCGGTGCCGGTCCCAAATGCGAACGCAAGTTGACACGAGGCTGAATAAAAACATCTCTGATCACATCAGCAGATGCAAAACGTTTTCCCACATGACAGTCGTTGGGTATAAAAGGTAACCCTGAATCATCTTTTAGGAAACACACCCTCAGAAATGAATGCAACAGATTCACCAGTCTAACCGTTCCCAGTGGCTGCATTAGACTCTCCACAGCAGAGTCCTTCTCCCCGCCTTCCCCAGGGCTGCCTCGGCTCCCCAGCTTAAGCCAGAGCCAGGCACAGTGGCAAGGGTCTCATTCCCTCACGGGCAATCACCATTGTCCTTTCCTTCCTGCTAGTTTCACCAGCCCCGCGTCCATTTCCGAGCCTCCTGCAGTCAATTGGCAAATGCTGCTTTTCCTTTCTAAAGCGAAAAGAGTTATGTATTATTTACAGCCATCTCCCTCGTTTTGGAGCCAGCTGCTGGTGTTGGCACTACAGGGCCATCTTGCTGTCGGGCAGACGAGGTACTTTGACCCACCTCCCGGCACCACACAACACTGCCCCCTGTGGTTCCATCACCCACAAACACATCAGAGTCTCCGCTCTTACATACAGTTCAGGCTGTAATAATGGCCTACAGACTCCCCTCCCATGTACTCAGGGCAAGGTTTCCTTTTCCATGACTCCCTACCATTTATTGTGTCCCCTGTAAAGGATTGGCGCCTGGCTACGGGGGGTAACATCACCAACTGCCAGAGTTGTCACAGGTTATGGCCTTGCATGGAGCTCTCTCTCACCAGCCAATCGAACGACAAGCTTCCAGCGTGATGCCGGAGTAAGAGGAGAAACGCCCTGACCGGCCCCATCTGACTGCCAGCCTTGCATCCTGGAGCACATCTGTCGGAAGCTCCAGACAAACGTCCGAAACAAAAAGGACCCAGCTTAGTTTTAGGCCAAAGCAGTACAACAAAGTGCTCTTAATGAAGGGGGAAAAAAAATCCACTTGTATAGATTGGAAGAGATTTTCTGTGCTTCTAAACAGAATGCTGCAGGCAAAGCGAAACATACTGAAATGTAAAGTTTATAACTGTACACTTGTTACATTCGGTGGTAAATGCTAAATTCCTTTTGTAAAGTACTCTACTTATTGGAATATATATTAGGGTAAGTTAATGCATGATAACCAGGCTGGAGTTTTTCTTTTAAAAACGTCCCATTCAAAACTACGTGAGCATCCTTTATGATTTTGTTTTTTCTTATTAAACATGCTGAGCCCATCGCTGTTCCCCCCCTGTGCCGCAAGCTGCTTCTCAAAGACACACCATTCACACATAATACAGGCTGAAGGCTTAGAGATAATCCCTGCGGACATGGAGGGGGAGAGGAAGTAGGCGGCACCTTTGAAATGCACACCGGCAACCATGAGGAGCACGGCGCCACGGCACTGCAGTCACTGACTCAATGACACGCCCATTCAGCCTGTGGCCCCGCCACTGGCCACACCCCCCACCATTCAGCCTGTGGTCCCGCCTCTGGCCACACCCCTACCATTCAGCCTGTGGGCCTGCCGCTGGCCACACCCCTACCATTCAGCCTGTGGCCCTGCCTCTGACCACACCCCATTCCATTCAGCCTGCGGCCCTGCCTCTGACCACACCCCCCACCATTCAGCCTGCGGCCCTGCCTCAGACCACACCCCCCCCATTCAGCCTGCGGCCCTGCCTCTGACCACACCCCCCCCATTCAGCCTGCGGCCCTGCCTCTGACCACACCCCCCAC
>JAODJX010000119.1:17614858-17637647 GCA_026776945.1 Isichthys henryi | reverse complement strand
GAGCAGAGCAGAGCTCCGAGCAGAGCTCCAAGCAGAGCAGAGCAGAGCTCCGAGCAGGCCCCGGGCCACCGCTGGCTCCCAGTCTCCTCCACTCACACTTATCTTTACATACTTACTCTTGGCATTCTGTTGATATTTTCAGCTCTTTGGTGCGTCCAAGGAAAATTTTCACAAGGGCTCCGAAATTTCCTGTCCGAGGATTGTTCTCAACTGCCAAGTACAACAAGTGAAGCAAAGTGGGAATGGGGGCGGGGGTATTAGTGTATCAGAAGAGGGCACCAATCTTTAACATACACGATAGTGCTCAAAAGGCAAGAGCAGTTAAGAAGCCAAAAAACAGCGGCTAAAAATCATTTGGTTCTTACTGCTTTTATCCAAAATATAATTCATATTGTCCTCTGTTTTATGATGTATTACACACATACACACTGACATTAGCATGTGCCTTAGAGCTCTGTCCTTTGTGCAACTCTACTTAGATATAAAAATGTAAAATTAGTGACATGTAGAAACTGGAACAAACTACAAAAAGATTATGGACATCATGCATTTAAGAAAGGTGTCAGGACGTACTGAGGATCTTGGCGAGTGGGATGACGGCCTCCTCCAACAGTTTGGAGTCTCTGCTAAAAAACGAACAGGAAGTGATCACTCTACTATGCAGGCCGCCGCCCACACAGGCCAGGCCGGGTGTGACAGGACCACAGCTCCACCCACTGTAAACTCTACACACTCCCAGCAGCATAATCATGCATGAATGTGAGTTCACACTGCACCATTCACAGGATCATGAGCTATAACAAAACAGATATGTGGTACTTTTTGTACTGCAGAGGATCCGGAGGAGACCTCACTCAAGCTCTAAAGCGAGGAAAGCAGAGAGGAGGAGCAAGACAGAGTTTTTCAGTGGGACTCCATAACATGCTGTGCTAACACTGTACTGTCAGAAAAATGGGTACAGCCCTGGTACACGTTTGTTTCTCAAGGTACAAACATCATTAATGTACCCCCAATGGTACAAAATGCTCCTCAGTATCCATTTTTGTACCTTAAAATTCAGAAAATACAAGGCGGACAGTAAAGTGGGATTTGTCTAGATGAAACACGACATGCTTTTAATTAAGATGTAAACAAATATTTTTGCTGGGGTGGGGAGATCATGGCCGAAGCCTGCACACGTGGATTCACAGACTCCAGTAACTGGAGCTGTAGCAACAATAGCTAACAGGTCTATACAAGAAGTTACTAAATAATAATTCTTGTAGGTGCATTTGGAGATGCACTGTGATCACATTTGTTTTTCAATTATTGGTATTCACTGAAAATGTAAGTAACAAAGGATCCACAGTAAACACCCATTATGGTGTGGATGTGAATACAACTTACACAATGAGAACTTTAGACTATACTACGTCACGCATTCCTCAGTCCAAAGAGAAGCTAAATCTCAATTTAAATGAGCTAATTTCTTAGTTAACTGTATTCCCATCCATAATTTTTCAGTCGCCCTTATCATTTGCACATCAATCGGGAACTCACCTGCTGGTAGGACTGGTGAAAGTGAAGGAAATCAGCTGATTCCAGAAGGGGTCATTTTCAGAAATGACCTCTGTCCCAACCAAGGACCCGAGACTTGGATTTTGTGACAGGTCACTGACCTGGCTTGTGTTGGCCCCCATATCCTAATACTGGACAAGGTCCTCTTAGAGCTTCATGTCGAGCAGAACTAGGCCCTGTAATGCAGAACAAGTCACACACACTGAACAAACAAGAACAAGTCGCATCTCATTTCCACTGTAATTAGCTATCTGAAATTCCCATGTCAATGAATAACACTCAGTCCACTCCATCAATACACTGCAAATCCAAGACAAATAGTCTTTCACTAAAGTAATCAATCACAATGCACAGTTACGATTCTCAAAATTGAGATATGAGGCAAGAGAATACAGTATACTATAATAAGCCTCAGCAAATGACTGCCAGTCAGGTTATTCTGCACTGGTGTTAGGTTGTGAATACTCATTTTCATACTTCTGAAATTATAAGGATAAATTTTAAAAATACTTTGGAAACTACAGCTATCTGTGAGCTCAGCGTTCAAACACTGACCTCAGATAATTATTAACCGGAATAAAGAGGAACTGGTTAGCCAAAAAAATAAAATGACAAACTGTCTATCACCCAGTCTGACGTGCCAGGTTTTTTTAAGCCTAGCAGGTTTGCTTTTCAATAAACACATTTTTTCATTGTTTATTTAATGCCAAAAATCCAGTTCAACACAATCAGCCTGCTGCTCTTCTAAAGAGACTCTTCAGCTCAAAAGAAACCTACACAGACAGCTGAAGTGAAAACCTATCCATTAATGTGCCATATCGGGTAATGGGGTAATTACCAGTGGCAAGCAAATTTACGGCAAAAGGTGGACAGAAAGAAAGAAAAAGTAGTAAGAGTGCAGCAGAGAAGTAAATTAAAAAAGTAACAGCCAGACAGGATATAAGTGACAGAGGTGGCCAAGTCAGGATGGGGACAGACACATCGGGTGGACGCTCTGATAAGCTCCGTGATTCCCATGGAGATGTCAGTTTGAGATTTGGAATACCACACATTCTATTACTTTTACAGAGTACTCACCAGTTTGACTGGAGCAGAACACTCTCAAAAACAGCCCTAATTTGCATAAGTCACAATCTGCAGTTTATTACATAATTCGAGCCCTACTTCCAGGATAAAAAAAACAGGTCCCCTCTTGCACATTTATTTCAGATTAATAAGGATAACTGCTATAAAAAGACAGGAACGCCCTGATTGATGCAGATGTTTGTTTCAGACGCTTTTCAAGTTTATTTTCAATACCTCATTCGGCCCACAGGTTTATCACAGTATTCCATTTAACAATCATCCCAGACAATGAATGAATTTAATCAAATTTTAATAAGCAGCAGGTTCCCCAATGTGGTAAACTCCATGTTCATCAATATGATCTGTGTTCATATTCTAAGTGCATGGTGAGGTGTTCAGCCTCTATAGACTTCCGTAGGTGGTCAGATTTAATAATAGATTATAAACATGTCTTGAGCCACAAAATGTGATCTGTCCCATATTTTTGGATGGCGATCGATCTCCTAAGTAACTAACAAAACGACTTGTTTATCTTCATGTTTTGGGGTGGCGGTTTAACCTATAAGCATTTTGCATCTTCCATGATCATTTAGCATAAAGCTCGCCAGTTGTAAAAAGTCACACATAAAACCACATACTATAAAATTTCCTTGTCAAGGCAGCCCAGGGAACTCAGAGTCAGGAACTATGTTCCTGAACTTCAGCGGAAAAGTGCCTACCTACCGAACAATACACTATAACATACTTACAGTTATACATTGACTAGACAATATATTTCACATAATACACTTGTAACTAGACAACATGATACATTTATTACCAGTGAACCTGAAAATTGAAAGCTATAGGTGTACTATGGCCCGATACAGGCATTGAAGTTATATAATATAAGTTATAAACAAACTAAACTGATGACTTACAAAGCAATTAACCTCAAGGGTGAATTTGAACTGTCAGAGATCAAAGAAAAGAATTCAGCATAATTTTAACACGACCTACGGGCAGTGACCATAGAGAAAAGCGATGGGCTTTAATTACAATGAGTCAACTGTTACAGTGAGACGAGATTATGTCGTGCACAGAGAGCAAGACGAATAAAGATATGCATGAACAGATACAGTGTTTGCGAGCCAGAAGTGGAACAAGAGGAAGAGAATTACACGGCGTTCCAGAACAACCCGAAACAGCTGGAGATTAATACAGCGAGTTGTTCCTCACTGAGAGCCACGCCCCCGAGGACATAGAGGAATCCAGTCCACCAAGACATAGGATCACAGACATCCAAGGGAAAGCTGTGGAAGATGATGATGTCACCAGTACGTTTACTGGCTCGTTTGAAAACAAAAAGAGTTATTTGAAGAAAAGACCTAATGAAAAAGGAGCAGGCAGTTATGGATATGCAGATGTGTACCTCAGGATCCAGCTAGCCTACAGAAGATAGATGGATGGTTTTAAAGATTTGCCATACGCAAAGAGAAACACGAAAGCTTGTGAAGAGCTGGAACATCTGAGGAATATTCAGTAGATGCTTGAACTGAGGGCAGCACTGGAGTATACAATGGTATATTCACACAGAGTATAGCAGATACCATGGACGCTGTCTGGCAGCAGCTGCAAGCACACTCTACTGCAACGACTGTTTAAATGCGACTGCATGTTTTCAAAGGCCACAAAGAATCAGCAATTCAGAGCTGATGGGTTGAAGTTTTCCAGAGTGATTGGCATCAGTTGTGAATATGTGGTACTCAGCACCTACAACCCGCTTAAAGCAGCCTGAAACCTGAGCTGTTCAAGGGTGTTAAGATCACATGAGCTGACAGGGCCTAAAAGGGGTGCGACCTATAGCCAGGTGGTGGATGGCACAAAGAATCCAGATAGGAATACCGCAAGAGGAATGCAAACAGTAGCTTGGAAAACGCCTACATCAAAGTTCAGCGTCTGAGAAAACAAAGGACACTATGGCCATGGTGTGACACCGCAAGGTTAAGAGTAATTAAGTGCTTACAATGGCACTTATCAATGCTTTTGAATTATTGAAGCAGTTTTCACTTAACAGGGGCAACTCCCGGAGATGCATGTCAAAAAACATGCACAAGCACAGAGCAAGACACCGATATATTGTACGGCTTCTAAAGCTTAGGTTTGACGGAAATTGTAAAATGAATCTTGCTATGTACAGAATCATTGTATAAAAAGGGCGTCATCGTCAAATGGACTGTTGTAGAATAACGTGTATAGTGCATGTTCAGATTTCATGTACAACAAATAACACCTACAAAATCACATTGTGGGTTGGACACAAGGGTTGCTACGAATGGACATTCCAATTCAATTGGACTCCACTTTAACTTTGAGGCAACGACTAGAAAAAGAACATCTAGCTGATTGTCCAATATAGTCAAGGTCAAGAATAACTGTGGCTTGACCTCTGTGCAATATGGACTCCATCATCTTCATCTTCATCTAGCACAGAAAAATAACCCATTAACTAAACTTCTGTAGAACGCATTCTCCCTGTAAGAGCATAACTGGAAGGATGAGGCCTCACTATAGAGACTATGAGAGCCCAGTATGGCCAGTATGGAAGGATAATGAGACTTGATGGCTCGCATCAAGAACTATAGGAACGTAAACCAACATACCGACAAGCTCACGCCTCTCGTAGCAGATCCAGCCACCATTTTCAATGCATTTAAACCCAATCAAAAGGTCCACTGATGAGGATACTGTCGATGATTTCAGATGTGCGCCAGACGGCAGCGAGAAAACATCTGAGACACACGCCCTGCAAAAGTCAATAATCATCCAATATGTAGATGACATGCTGGTGGCTTCTAAAAGTAAACAGTAACCATAGACTGTAAAAGTGTTGGAGCAGTCACATCAGAAAGGTCACACATCAGCACTAACAGAGCCCTGAAACAGCCAGTGCAAGTCATCTATGTAAAACAATACATGAAACTAAACAACAGCTAAAATTCTAACCACAGTCCAGGATCTTATATTGTTCTTTAGCCTTTGTCATTTCAACAAACTAGGTTGATCATTACACCAAATGAGTCTGAGTTCTGATGAAGCTGAAAGGAATCACAAGAAATGAATTGTCCTCACATTGAACATTTTATAACCTTAACAGTATCCTTTGTGCAGCACTAGAGCTTATAATTCTGAACAATGAATAACCCATTCGTCTTTATTTCTGCATGAACAAGGAGTGTTCATGACTGGCGTATTTGCTCAAGAACATAGTGAGGAACATAGTGAGAAACTTTGACTCATGGGTTATTCAGGATGCCTGGGTTTGGGAGTACGCCACCTGTTTGACGGCTGCTGAAGTCTTCAGCTTCGTGCCGGACTTGGAGTTCACAGTTAAAGACCATCATGCAGTGCACAATCCTACCTTGAGCCGAGTCTCACAGGAGACCTCAGCCAATGGGCGAGGTGGATCACAATTCTAGAAACCCCGAATATTATCATGAAACTGGCCCGTCCAGTCAGTCCTGCAAAACTCATTTGCATCAGTGAAGAGAGGGAGGAAAGACGGGACCCGTCTGGGCAGTGGGAATGTTGACTCGCAGAAGTCAGCAGATATAGAAATGCATCCCTGGATAACTGATGCCGAATCCTGTACATGTATGAATCATTAAAGGTAACTGATGGAATTCTGAAAATCAGGAGATCTGTCACCACTGAACACCAAATACTGAACTGAGATGTGCCGCTGAATGCATTTCCCTAACACGCTAAATTATAAACATGGGCTAAGGACCCAGCCGTGTGTATAAAGGGTCTGTGCAGTTGAATTTCACAATAATTTTCTAAATACAAATACCCTAGTGCATGGCTTATTAACCTTATATTGGGTTGAGATAAAGAATGAAAGACGATATCAAATCTGAGATCTGTGAAGCCCTTGGCACCAGAGCAGTTTGAACCAGTTAAGGACCCTTGCCTCTTGAAACATCTATCTGATGTGTGCAATGGACACCTGGTGACCATACAGTTTTTCTCTTTTCTAAGGGGTTACAGTAGTATGAGCGTTAAAGTAATTTTTTGGAAGTATAGCACTTTGCAATGGACATGACAAATCGAGAGCGCATAGGTGACTAAGTGGTTTACTTTGACACTTAGTCTTTTGATCTCTTAGAAGCCACTTACAATAGACTGTGAGAGAGTGAATTCTTACACAATACATATATTTGATACAAAACTTTTGAAATAAACTGTGCATTGGACATTTTAAATACTATTTGTTGTTCATACTAGGTCATTGAATCTGAACATGCACTATACATGTCATTCTACAACAATCCATTAGGCGATGACTCTTTTACACGATGACTCTCTTTTACACGATGACTCTCTTTTACACGATGACTCTTCACATAGCAAGATTCATTTTACAATGTCTGTCAAATGCTGCACAATAAGCTTGCACAATACATCGGTGTTTGCCTTTTCCCCACAGTAGAAGAGGCCTACGGGCTAATCGAAAACTGGTAAGTCATCTTAAAAGCCCTGAGGACTTACGGCCAAACAAACAGGCCATCCCTAGCTTTCATTTCTGTCACTTGGGAAGATAAATATCTGTCTACAGTGTTTCCCAACCGGGTCCTCGGGGGCCACAGAAGGTCTAATTTTTTCTCCCTCTTAGGTCCCTGCCACACGGTCCACATTTTTGATCGTAGGATGTCTGTGAGTCCCAGAGGACTAGAATGGGAAAGACCGGTGTGTTTCTACAGATCATCACAATAATTATACCTTCTCGTATTATATGCTTCTTTTTGAAAGGATACTGTTCATCCTGTTTCTTCTAACGTAACAAGGTTTTTATAATACATCTTCGCAAAATGCAAGTCAAACCCTGTATGAATCAGCAACACAATAGTCTTTACAACGGCTTCATGTATTAGTTAAGATGACAGTGAATGAATATGTTAAAAGCGTACTAGTTATAAAATGATTCGCACAACATAAAGTATAACCCACAGGTATAAACACAAAAACATCAGATGAACGAGCAGATTGCGCTGGACAGGATTTACGACAATAACGCACAGAACGTCATATTCAGTGCATTATTTATCTCACTATTGTCATGTGGCAATTGTAAACACCTTAAAATGAAATTTACAAACTTATGCAAACTTAAAAAAGTATGTGATATAATGCACAACAGTAAAATACGTGATGTGATGCATATTAGGGAAACTCAAATTTCTTGACACAAAAAAACAAAACATTATTCTTCAAGTAAGAACTTGGAAACGACGTTAATTATTTTTGAAAAATTTATTTGTTTGAATCAATTTTGGTATCTTCTACTTTAACCTACCTTTGAATTATAGGAAAATAAAATAGAACACAGCGTAAATAAAATAATCTATCTACAATAACGTCAGAGCCTAAACATGTCATATTATGAATGATTATTATTTAAATAGTACTGAAACAACGTGCCTGAAAATATCAAAGATAATTTTGTTGTTCTGTCTCAACAGCAAGCTTAAATGGTGAGAGATCCGTGTATACAGCCGGTTAATCCTCCTCATCCAGCCATGCAAGCAGCTAGCCGGCTGGCTAAAGCACGGTGTTATTAATGAATCAATTTCAGTTAACATGCTTCAGTTGTCTTAGAACCTGGCTGCATTTACTCCGAATATAAAGCGCAAAACCATATTGACACTATTTTTTAAATCAGCAATGACACAGAGCAAAGAGTAAAAGCTGCTTAGGTACCTGCCGAATACCTGACACGCGTCCGTATGACTCCTCTGCCGGGAGCGCCGATCTTCCCAATATTACGCTGCTCTTGTTTCCCTCTTCTTCTGTTTATTATTAACTACGATTCAATATCGCCGATATTTCCCAGCTACTTTCCTAATTTACTCCTCCATGTTTCCACGTCACCACAGTAACTTGCGCTATTGCAAAAGGTAAGAGGTGACAGGATGTGCAGGGTGGGGGGCGGAACCTTATTACACAGCTTTCTGGGAAATGTGGTTTCCAGAGTTTAATTTATTTTAGCATACTTAGAAGGTTTTTTATTTTCTGTTTTGAGCAGTTGAAGCGTAGATATACTGCACGATCTGACTCAATTTCATGCGCTTATTTAGTACAAGGTCCCAGATAGCCTGGATCCTACAACACATAGGCGTAGTGCAAGGCGTCACAGTGAACAAACACAGCCAAGTGCACAATACTGGCACCAGTTCACCTGACTGCCTGTTTTTGGACTGTTATATGGATAGCGAAGATACCGGCATATTGAAATAACCATTTGTAAGTTCGGTTCAAAGAAAGACTTCAGTTTATAGGCCTATGCTTCAGGAGACTTTCAAAGCCAAGGCTGTGGCTGCATCCCGTGAATGTGTGCAGAAAACAGACATTGAATGACATTATTGTTTAAGAAGTACCCGCAATATAAACAAAAGGAACCTAAATTAGCTGCCTTAGCAAGCATATCATATTTCGTGGAATCTTCCTGTTTATATATAAACCACTTCCCACTGGATACTTCACTCGATGTTTTCTGTCAATAAAACTAACTGTTTTTAAAAATGAGCAATTTGAATGAATTGGGGCAGTGTTGTAAGGGAGCATTTAAGACATTTGTGTTTTAGCGCTTTTAATGGTTGCAAGGCATTTACAGGTTTTGTGTCACGACATAATTTTTCCGTGGCATTTTGGGAGAAATGTAGGACTGGTCATTTCTGAATGTCTTCTTGGTTGTAGCACAAATAAATGGCCCTATGGAATATAAATGCAAGTTGGTAAATCCATCCATCCATTTTCCAAACCGCTTATCCTACTGGGTCGCGGGGAAGTTGGTAAATGGTGACATAATTATCAAGACAATATATATGCATGGAAAAATGTAATATGAATGCTCAATAAATGTATGGCTTATGTATAAAACCACACATTAGGAGAGTAAATACTTGGTATCCCAAAAAGACTAGTCCTCGTGCATGTGGATGTTATGATGGGGTGCAGGGAAGGAGTGATGATGCAAGAGCAGCGTTTAGAAACTGAAGGGAAGTTTATTTCAACCCAAACTTGCAGTATTTCGGAAACAAAAGGACTGCAGAGGGTCAGAACAAGAGGCAGGGAGTATCAAGACGGCGGACTAAGGCAGATTCTGGAAAATGCTGGGGAAAGTGATGACTGAGAACAGCAAGAGGGGCTATAACATGGATAAAACTAGCAAGGCACGGGCACACAACAATGACAATGACAGACAGATAAACGGGGCAAAGGTCAGTGATACAGAACGCCAGATGAGAGACAGATGTGAACAATTCACTAATCTAAATTTTCAGGAACAAAGTGGAAAAGACAGGATGGCCAGCGGCATCTGCTGGCCAAATGGGGCATGACAGCCATGACAGGGAGAGGACAATGGAAGATGTAAAGCACACTGTCTTGATACTGAGGGGCAGATTCTCCTGCATTAATCATGCTACTGTCTAGGGACTGGTGTTTCAGTAGCCCACTGCATAATATCGCCATGCATATTGGCAAGAAGGGAGACCAGTTTGAGGATGGCTATTAGCTGGACTTGCAGTAGACAGAACACTGCAGGAATCTGTTCCTTAATTACAGTTCTTTTTTTTTAGCAGACATTTTTGTCCAAAGCAATTTACAATTGAAAGCAGGGTTAGAGAGTTCCTTCAGAAATTGAGGGTTAAGGGACTTTTGTTAATTAAAATGCCACCATCCACTGGCCATGCTAGAGTGGATCCCATACAAAGAGCTAGTTTTGACTTCTCTGGAATCCTCAGAGATGTTGCCAGATGCCATATCAGTATGCACTGCCAGATCATAAGCAGTGTGGGCTGCCTTGTGGGCCATCCAACCTCTCACAGGGCAGCTTTCTGTTGTGAATGGGTGATACTCACTCAACATTTCAGAAAAACTTTCTAATTCATTCTGATGCTTTGTCTCAGCAAGAATCCCACTGCTTCTAAAGGAAATGACTGTCAGTGTCATCTGAAATGTCCAAAAATGTTTACCCATAGCAGCTTCTAAAATTTGGCAAAGTATTAACTTTTGGCTAAATATGCAAATACTGTAATGACCATGATGGAATTAATCACATGCGTTGTATACAAAGTATAATACTATAAATATAAATGAAATATAAAGTATAATACTATAAATAAATATAATATAAATATACATTTCTGCCAATGAATGTAATGTAAAAATGTTATAAGTAATCTAAGACAAAAGATAAAGGCCCATACTGGGTGTGACATATTTACATTGATACAAGAAATATCTTCACAATATTCATAAGGGGAGGAAAATAGATGATATGGAAAAAATGTGCATGAAGATCAGATATGTTACTCTTACCTCGTCATTTTCCAAATCAGGAATGGCCAGTTCGTCAGAGGTGCTCAGTATCAGTAATTGTGGCATTACATACTTAACAGGACACTCGTAAAGTATTAGTCACGGCATTTCACAATGAGTATAAACATTATTAGGTGATATTTAAATTAAATTACAAACAGAATGAATTGGAATGGAATCAGACTTCATTTATATGGAGGGTCCGCTCAGACCCCCCTCCTACCGTCACCCCTCGACATTTCCAAAATCAGTACCACGGTGGGTGCTAATTCGGCACCCCCCCCCCCACAGTGCCCCCTGAAAGTGGCTAAGCCCACCCCCAAATGCTGCCTGGCAGTGTCTAAGTCGGCACCATCCCTCTCAGTGCGCCCTGATAATGGCTATGTTAGAGCCCCCAACCCAGGTTCCCCCTGGCAGTGAGTCTCGGTCCCTTATCCCAGCGCTTTGTAATACACCCCCATCCCCCCCATAACGCGGAAGTGCTAACCCGTCGAAGCACAACATAGTAAGACAGCCAGGAGCATGGAGACCTCCTGATATTTAATCTGGAGTCATTCATTTCCCTCCAATAAACAGGCTTCTGTATATGAATTATTAAGTTGTATCCTCACCAATACAGCAGCCTGCAGGGAGCCAATGACTAACCCGGAAAACACTAACTAGAGTATTACGTAAATGAATCTAATGATAAGTGCCACTCTGTCAGGTCGCGCAGCAGAGTGGAGACAAAAGGACAGCCACCCCCTCCACAATAACTACCGTCACCACCCCCTGATTATAACATACTCTAACCATGGGATGACATGGATAACATGTGTGACTCGCAGCTTTGGCACATGTCAAAGGAGAAAACATGTTCTGAAAATCACCACCCCATATTTATTGCTATATTCTTTATTGTGAACCTATATTTAAAATAAAAGCAACGTGTCTCACCCTCCTTCTATTAAGCTCATTAATAAATTAATGTTTTGTAGTAACCTTAAAGTTAACATTTTAAAATAGACGAGTGACATAATACAGAAACTAATGTACACTACACTTAAGAGATAAGCATCAAAGTTGACTTTATATACATTTCTCAAGCTTAATTAATAAAAATTATATTTTGTTATATAATTTCCATATAAAGTACACATATTCAAAATGTAAGGCTTAAACACCAAGTGTCCAGTCTTACGAGTGGAACAGCAAATGCGCTATATTTACGCACAATTTCATTCAAAATAATTTCTATATTACAATTCATATCATTACAACGTTACTAAAGTCTTCCTGCTTTCATTAGCAACATCAATCCATCTTTTTATCTGGGGCTGTCACTTGTCCATTCACAGTAGCACTTTTGCCGTCACTGCTGTACTCATTCTGAAAAAGAATTGTTCTTGTGAATAAAAGAGAGAAGGTATACGGCAGTCTATAGTCAACAAAAAGTGACAGTCAGTTCATAATATATTTTAACTATTAAACTTTTTAAATTCTAGCACTGTAGTTGAAGAGGGTCTTCACTACAAGTGAATGTGTTACACAGAAACATTATTACCTTGCATGTCCCGTTACAGTTTTCTTTAGTTTTCACTTCACCGTTGCCTTTACCATCAACTGCCTTTTTAGGCCAAAACCGGCTCAGAAGTGGAGAGATGAAAGGGTAAATAATGGGCTCAAGGAATCTCTTATAAACCCACAGAAGGACAGGTATCACGATGCAGGGGATGCACACCATTTCTGCTCTTTAGCAAATGCGGATAGGAACCCTGAAAATTTAATAAAAATGTTTATCACTATACATTCTTAAGTGAATCTAAGAATGTTTCACGTACTATATCATTAAGGCACATTTTAAAAGAACAAGTCTTTTTCAAAGTACTGTCTTTCTAGAATTCTGTATTTTTTTTATTCATCGGCAACCACTGTTCTGTTTAGGAAACAGATCTTTTAAAAGATACAGGAAATTATACAAAGTGAAATATTGGCACAATTTTAGGGTTCTATTTCTGTTCTATGCATGACTGGATTACTGATATACGCACAGAAACAAAAAAGCTATAAAGAAAATCGTGTATTTGTTAAAGACGCATGGTACTAAAATACTGTTACTCAACATACACGAACACCTCAATACTCATCCTAAATTAAAACCGGTTTCGAATTTTTTTTTTTTTAAACTCAATGCCTAAGACAAGAAAGCTGTTTTTCCTCCATCGGTGACTGGAACACAATTCTTAAGTGAATAAACGTATAAAGGATATTTAAAACGTCTGAAATGTCTCGGGCCTTAGGTACACAGTAACGACATTTACTTAGAACAGCGATTCAGCCATCGTCTAACAAAGACATTAACTGATAAATATTCCGTACAATTGCGCATCTTCACCATTCAGACAGGCACTACTTAAACTCTAAAAAATGATACGCTTAAAACAAAATAAAAATAATAGCAATAACACACGTAAATAGAACACTAACCGATAAACGGAGAGTACTGCCTTCCTTGGATCGCCGAACACCGGATTATTCTGGAATTCGCGTCTTCCGGGTACATGGGTCACGTGATCAACGACAAGCTACCTGGGAGAAACACTCGTTTTTCTTAGGGGTCCACACACGAGGGGTGGAACGCTATTGTATTTTTTCTTTTAATAACTCATGGTTTTAATACTACTTCTGAAAAAAACTGTAAAATTGAACAAAATTCGTAGCCTTTTGCTGTTTTGATCTTTTAAAGTTTGATCTGTTTCCGAAACAATGCGTTGTCGCCATCTACTGCACTGGAGGATACCGGAGGACCTTAATAATCGGCAGTATAGCGCAAGCACAATAATTCATCAATATGAAATAAATAAATTACGGAAAATTAATTTAGAACGGCATATGTCATAACACAACAACCCCTTCACTGACTTATGTTTTATTTTCGCTACACAACAGTTTCTATTAGAACATTTCTTAGAAAATTTACAATTACACATGCAAATAATAAATCGCATTTCATTTAGCTTTAACTTTTTCTTTATGAACATATTATCAAGTATTGTAAGTATTGTTATTTTCAGGTGAAAGCTACATTTGAATTTGACCTTTAATCATTTATGGTCAGCTGAATGTCTGTTTTTTTTTTCCTTCGACGACAACCTGGGCCAATGTCATGTTCCTCCCTTGGTAGATATTAACAGCACATGTAAAGAATTTAAATTAAAGTGACAAACCAAAGACACACACATAAAAGGAGAATCTGGCGATGTAAGACACACGTGCGCGGAAATGTAAATGCTCACAAAGCGTCACTTTAACGCAATTAATAATTTAAGTGTGCATTTCCAAGAAGGAAAAAAGTGCTATTAGAAACTAAAGATAACACTTGTTCAGCGTGCAATATCCAGAATGTAGGTGCAGACTACAGCTGTATTATATGGAAGAGGCCTATCAGAAAGGCCATTGCTGGCATGTGGGAAGGTTGAATTTGCACGCTCTCAGTAACGCGGCTCCCTATTGGCTGCGGGCTGCGATCTTGCCGCACCCCAGCGTGCGGGGCGGAGCGCCACAGGAGCGAAGAGCTAAAGGGGGGAGACCTTTTGGAAAGCAGCGGGGCTGCGCGGATAAAAATAGTGAAAAATTCAAGCTTGCTTTCCAAAGCAAAAGAAGTGTTGTTCATCGGGTTCGAGTCAAGTTTACCTTGGGTAAGACAGAATCAGGGCGATTACAAGTCACAGTGGCAGACAACGCTAAAAGCGAGATAGTTGCAGTCATTTAAAGGCTATTTTCCCTTTAACACTAAGCTGGCTGTTTAGCCTGTTAGCTTCTAAGATAAGAGGAATGGAGGCTGTACAGGGGCGTGTGTGTTCGGCATTTGTTTTTAACTTGAATTCACCTCCGTTGCTAATGCACGGTGCAGGATAGATATTGATAGTGTCTCGACAAAAAGTCCTTTTCTAAACGTAGGCGGCCACAGTTTCTATTGGTATAGATTTGAAACGGAGGCCATTGTGCAGTGGTGTGTTATTTTCATTTTAAATTAAAATAGTTGTAACATGCTTGACACGTATTACTGCATGCTCCTACTCTGACTCGTTGGTCACATGAACGATGAATTTTATGGTTGACGGATGCAGTAAATTGAAATTCTCTCGGGAAGATTGCATTATATTATGCTTTGTGCCTGTTGTAAATGTCCTCTTTGAGCGCAAATATGGATCGGTGTGATGCATTAACCCTTAGACTGCTTATTTTGCGCTATTTTTATATTTAATAATAATAATAATAATAATAATAATAATAATAATAATAATTTGTATGGCGGAATTTGATTATAACTTAATGTCTCTTTTATGTAATTGATGTGTATATACACATGTTGTTTTTTCTGGCATTTAGTGATGAAAAACCAAAAGGACATGGCAATGATTTTGGTTTAGTCTGCATTGTTTAATAAGCGGATCGACGTTTATTTAAAAGGTGCTAAAAGTTCAGCTGCAGTTTGATGTTTAAAGTTTTACTCGTTTATTTGTTTCTATCCTGAAGTGTTGAAATTGTTATATGAAGTGTAATTGTATGCCTATATTTCACGTTTGGACACTTCTTGCGTAGTTGAATGTACTGTAGTGTACTGCTGTACGACTTATGTAATATTTCCAAATACTCCTGGGGGGCGGGGGTCGGATGACGGTACTGAAAATCCATATTTGTAATGATAAGGAGGTGACATGTCGGGTAGAATGACTAAACACTGTAGAACTGGTAATTTATATACATTTCAGGTGAACTATTTAAACATTCTGCTGTTTTTTTCTTCTATCACCGAATAATGCCGTTAAATTCCTCTTCAGTTTAGTACTTAAATTGAGGTAGTAATAATAATAGTTTTTTTTGGGTGTTAAATAATCGCAAAAACTGATTGTTGAATGCAAGGGAAATAATACCGAATATCCTTTTATAAGCAGATTCATTGCGTCAGTGTAGCAGCATACATAAGATTGATATAAAGGTTCCGCTTTTTGTCCCTTGAGATTAGAAAGTATACTTTGAGTTACTTCTGGCAACAAGACGATAGTTATCCTTACAGAATATGTCATACATGGAGTGAAGGAAGCGAAGCCAGCGTTAAGCCTCCCCCACTCTCCCCGCAAACTGTTGCCCCACCCGCAGGCCAGGAAGTCTCCTGCAGTCCCTTCTACTCACAATGAGAATGGGGGGGGGGCATTTTCAGACCTTCACACTTTCACAAAAAACAGCGGATATGTGGATATATGATTTGAATATCTAAACAAAATAATCACACCATCTGAGTGCAACAGAACATACTCTGTTTAATGGGTTTGCTGATGCTTGATCACCTGGATGGTGCTGGATGGTTTTTTTAAATATATTTTTTTAAATGTGTTTGGAGTGTTTGGAGTCACTGATTATGGGACCAGTAATGCATTGACTATTTCATTCAGTGCTGTGATTACATTGTTCAACTGGCTATGTTTAATGTAAGTATACTTAGTAACCCTGTTATTTAATTTATTTGCCTAGATGAGGAAGTGTCCACTACTACTTAATTTGAGTTTTTCAATTAGAAACTGTTTCAGACCAAAACATGAGTTTTGTCTTATCCAGGTTCACCTCTTATTATTAGGAAGCAGTTCACATGCTTGAAAACTTCACTTTCCATCCTGTGCAGTAGTTAAATTTTAAATTGTGTTTTACCTTATTACACATCTTACAAAGGAAACATGTAGATGTGTAGAACTGACTTTCCTTCCCGCAATCTCTATTTCTTTTGCAATTTTTTTTGGTGGTTTTGGTGAAGCAAGATGGCCTGAGGTGTCATTTATTTTTCCATGTCGTTAACAGGAATTCAATGCGCAGTAATTGCTGATTCGTTAATAGTGTTTTTAAGTTTAATATCTTAACAGTCTAATCTTTGATGGCGAAAGTTTTTATGTGTTCAGCCGTCTTCAGTGAATGAATGGCCAAAATCTGTTTTCCCCGCCTTACGGAAAATGTGTTCATAGATTTTGCTTTCATGAATATAAATTGAATAGAATTAACGTCGCTTTGTGTAAAAACGTCTGCAAAATGAATAAATGCGGTTAAATTAGTGATTTGTTTGAGAAAAATGAAAGCTTTGCCTTTGGTGATGAAGTCTGCGGAATAGCTTTTTATACTTACCGGAAAATAACATGGGTTGTCTTCCTGCTCAGAATAAGGATTTGTCAGTGACGGCCGTAAAAGATTAACTGGGGGCGCTAACAAGTGGCACAGCACCGGTGCGTGTGACAGACCCGTCATGCTTTTAGGTCATTGCTGGAGGCCTGAATGGAGACGGGTTCAGGTTCCACATCTCTAGGTCAGTTTATCGCTCTTCTGCTCCATCTCCTCCCTTTTCAGGCGCATTGCACAGAGGGAACTGGGTGCAGCCAGCTCACTGGATTCAGCTATTCTTTCATTCTTTAGGAATGAAGTTTACGCTCTGAGAGCCTGACCCTCCTGCAGTCCATCTGTACATTCCTTTTTCCTTTCCAGTTTCTACACCATGTGTATTTTTTTGTATTGACATACGCCTACACCCCTCACTACTCTATCCTCTCTCTCCCTTTCTACCCACACAGCCTCTGTGGGCTGTAACAAGTAGGAAAAGCCCCCCACGCTTTTTTTATTTTACCTAATAGCAAATCCACGTGCACTTATGTTACAACCGCAGTTTGTTGTATTTTGCTGATCAACTTGCTTCTTGAAAAATATCCAAAAGTCTTCATCGGGGGGTTAGTGCAGAACAGGCTGGAAGACTGATTATCACCATTCTCGATTTTACATTTGTTAAACATTTATTTCCCCAATTCTTTTATCTAAAGCATCGTATAAATAAGGTAGATGGTACAATACAGGCACATGTACACAATCAGATAAGCATCAGTAATTAACATTATTGTAATGGTTTTAGGATATAATTAAAATTGTGGAAATGCTTTTTTTTTGGGTTTCCCCCTTTTCTGATTTAGTAAAATGATCATTTTTGAAGCAGTTAAGTGAATTTATGTTTCTTCACTTAATGTTTAATAAAGTTATGAAGGAGCTCAACTTTATTTCTACTTCTTTGTCGCGTTTAGAAAATTCTGGCAGTCACACTCAGCTGCTGATCTCCTTTTGTGCATTTACAGATTAAGGTGGTCTTGATGGTTTTGTGACAGTCTTCAACCAAAATAGACCTGCAATGTACTTCTAGAAAGATGAAAAAAATCTGCCATTTTTACCCCAGATGCATTGTTGTTAATAATAGTCGCATCGACATTATCACACTATCACTTGTTTCCTTATAGCTAGATGTCCAGCGCTGAGCCAAAAATGTTATGTTAAACCATTCATGCCATTGTGCTCGATTAATCTTGCTTTGACTGTTGAGTAAGTGCTGCTCTTGAGTGGAAAACGTTGCTCTTTTACGCTGCTTTACTTCAGGCTACCACACCTAGAAACCTCTGGGGAAAAGACTGAAGTGAGTGAAGCATTGCCTGGTCTCAAGCGGAAAACCACAGCGATATTAATCATGCCGCACATTAATGTATTTTATTCCCACTGGAGTGCTTGAGTTCAGAGTGGTTATCTCTCATTTTAGTGCACAGTGTATTATGTAACGGTTGTATGACTGACACCCAATGTGTCACTCAAGACACACTTATCTCAAGCATAGTAGATTCTATGCATATTTTGCACACTCTTCTATGATTATTCCCTTCTCCATGTAAGCATGAGCCAGATATTAATAATATATCGCTTGACCGATTTCTGTCTTACTACATCCTCTGTTCAGCAAGGGAAGGTTTTTGAGGATGAACTGAGAGCAAAGCAATGTGATCTTCTACTGATAATATGTATAATATAATCTAAAAATGATTCCTCTCCCCAAATTTGATCAAATTAACCTGAAAGTGTATGTTGTACATAGGGCTGAGAGATTAGAATCACAATCAAATTATTAATTAACCATCTAGCCTTCAACTATATAAAATGAGTATCGCAAGTTACAATATTGTAACAATGTTTTAAAATTAAATGAACGAAGTAACAATGATTCCTCACATTTCCCCTTTGTGGGCTTCCCCATGAGACGCTAACTGAACGCTTTGATTTTAGCTGTGAATTCTGGGATTCCATGTAATGTCACGACCCAAGCTGTCGTTCCTTACAACCAGGATGGAATGCTATAAATTTCTGTCAATCTTTAATAGAGCCTCAATTTAAACACACAGTATATCAGTATAAATGGTATTGTTATCCTATATTTTTTGATTTGAAAAATTAAAGTATATCGATATACCATAAAAGTCCAGTATCATCTACTGTCCAGCCCTAACTTTATTCTTTTCCTGCACTTTTCAAATATATGGCATGCCCCCCCCCGGCCCTCGCTGAGACCTTCTAGCGGTACAGATACTCTCACCTGCGGTATGAAATTCTTTACAGGCAGTTCTGCTTATTGTTAAAGCTATAACAAATTCACCAAATTCTGAACCACCAGTCTGGCTCAATAAAGCTGTCAAATCGATACAACTGTCAAATTACGATTATTTAATATTTACTGTAATTATTTCATGCCTTTTTTTTTAACTTAAGTTGCTTAGTTTCAGTGCAAAATAAACAGAGTGACATATGAAGGGAAGAGGATCTGATTAACTATCATTACATTCCTTTCAAACGTCATTTATATCGTATCACTGACCTTTCTGTTAAGTTCATGTTTTCTTGTTCAGGAATAATTTAAAGATCTCATACCTATTTTTTATTTTAGCAGATTTTTCAATCTATTGTCCCATAGTCGCATTTGTTGCATTTCATATCTATTTAGATATTTTATTAAGTAACTTTTATAAAACCCCCTTCGGTACATCAGAATGCATTAACCATGTGAAACGCCTGTAATGTATGAACGCTGGACTTTCCTCCTTTTCTTTTTGCCATCAACTCTTTAGGCGGCACGGATAGTTTCTTAATATAGCACCCAGTGCGTTAAAACTCTGTTTATTCTTGAAGATGCTGTAGAATGTATACAGTAGATATTCTGCCCTTAGTTTGCTTTTCGTTGTGGGGGAAAGATGACTTCTTTAAGTGTAACATATATATATATATGTATGTATGTATGTGTGTATGTATGTGTGTATGTATGTGTGTATGTATGTATGTATGTGTATATGTATGTATGTATGTATATATCTTTATTTCTATCTATATACACACACATATATGTCATTCATTGTTAATATTATGCTCCTTTTAAAGAGTTAAGTGTGTGTGTTTTTGTTGGGTTATGTAACGTAATAAGCTACTCTGTTTCCATGGTAATGTGCATCATTTCCATGGTGACTACAGTCAATACTATGCGGCTGCACAACCATAAATGTGTTTTTGGCTCAGAAATTGATCAACTGCAATTCAATCTATTCCAGAATACATTTTCCAAAGCATTTGAGCTAATATTTGGCAACAAAATAGTTTCAGATGAATGGAAAGAGGAATATTTTGCTATTTTATTTTATGTCTGGACAACAATTCTGATTGAGATCTGAAACTTTATTTCTCCTCTCTGTTTTTTTACATTTCACTTTCCCCAAGGGATCTTTCCTGCATTTCGGCTTAATCCTGTGCGTTGAGTTGCTTGCAGCAGTGTAGGTGGTATGTGGGAAAATGCGTGCTGTACGGCAGCTGGAAGCAGGCATGTGCTGTAGAGCTGTGAGTTCTGCCCCTGAATTGGTGGAGAGAGATCCATCCTTGCGAAGTGCCGGGGCACCTTGGCAGCAACAGCATGTGGGTGGTATTCCTTGGATTTCAAAAGGTGTAGTAAGGTGGCAGTGGCAATTGAAGCAATAACAAGCAAACTTATATTTCCGTCTCTCTTTTGTTGTTGATACAAAAATGATCCAATCCATGAGTCAAAACCATGATACAGTCCGAACTATGAGTTTGGGGGTCGGTGGAATCCCCCCGTTTAAACCGTTGGGACATTCAACAGGTTAGGACTCCCTAACACTGCTTTATCGTCCACACCTGTATGTCACTAATTTTCAATTAAGAAAGATTATATCCTGTAGCTTTTAAATTACAATAAAATATTGTTTCTATTTAAAAAAAATTTTAAAATGCTTTTGAGCATTTATAGCCCCAAAAATAAGTATACTAGAGATTAGTCCTTGCATAATTTTAAAACTGGCTTTCTATCACTTAAACAACAGTCAACAGAACATAACTCTGATGGTCTTGGTGCCCAAAAAATGTGCATTATGGATCATGCAATCGGAAATGCTTTTTGTAGTTCATTACTTCATGGCTTGTGGTGTTTATATAACTTCAGACAAACAGCTGAAAGAGGCTTTCAGCATCAAGAATTGGAAGCGTTCCTGTTCATTTATGAGTTTCCATTCATCCTGGGAAGGGCTGACATATGTCTGTATAACACACCTTTGTCCATCTTTATCTGCACTAGAAAACAAAGTGCTGAGATGTTTATAACTTGTATATATCACGAGACACCTGATCTGTATCAGGTGTTTTCCTTGATATATTTCTCTTTATTTATTGCTTAGGAACCGCTTGCCCTTGGCCTTAGTAAGGCCCCAGATCCAGGCTCCCTTTGAGTGAGGGAAATTTATGGCGGTTATTTGGCAGCCTGGTCACGGCGATTCCACTGGAAAACTCGCAGCTTCTCACCAGGGTTTGGTGCAGTGCAACCGTTTCTTTAGAGACAAGCCCCTAGAATTAAGTCTAACCCGAGAATGTACTCCAAATATAAACCATAAGGGCTGAAACGGATTTGCTAACAATGTTATAGTAATAGACCATGGGAAATAATATAGGGTCACTAATGCTTTACTGTTTGAAACCCAGGTAAGAGGTTACTTTCACTTGTAGGATGGGATGAGATTTCTAGGTATGGGAAGAAGCAATTGAGTCGACGCTTGTATCTTTATTCTGTATGACGTCTCAACACCTATATTTTTCATTCATAGACATTAAGACATTAATACTCAAACGACCCATTCAGAGTAATTTTATAGCCTAAATTCCACATTTCTAACAGAGTTGAGGTCACTGTTACTGCTCTAGTGTCTCCTGCATGCTGGTTGGCCGTCTTCAAACGCTGTTGAGGCCACAACCCCGAATGAGACCACCTGTTACTGGGTACTAGATTTCTACCAGACTCGTTTAGACCAATCAGATTACTCATGGCTAGTTCATAACATGCTGACAGTCACCATTGATTAATAAACTGTCAGCGATCGTAGGAGATATCTCATGTTTCGCTAAATATTCATGCTGAGCCGGCCGTTAATAAAGTGTGTAGAGTTTTATACATTTCAAAATCGTTTCCGTACATTGCAGCATCAAGGGTGTGTCAATTTTATAACACTTATTCAGCTGCCTTAGTTATTTCTTACTGTAGTTAAAACTGATTTTTAGTTTTCATCACATAAAGCTTTTGTCACTTATAAACACTGTTTCGTTTACAGGCTTCCTGAAGCGTTCCCTGCTTACTCTGGACTCTCTCTTTTTCGTCTGAGAGCTGTCGCAGGGCTGCAGCCCATCTCCCCAAAGCGAGATAGCATTACACAATGATTCAGTTATTTCCTGCTCTCTTGTAGACCAGTCATAAGGGAGGTGGCCGGCTTCATGTTTCTGCTACATTGGCTAGATTTGCTCGCCTTTTGTAAGGGTTTCCCTGTTTGTCAGTTTATGGTTCATTTGAAGTTTCTGTATCAGCTGTGTGTGTGTGTGTGTGTGTGTGTGTGTGTGTGTGTGTGTGTGTGTGTGTGTGTGTGTGTGTGTGTGTGTGTGT